>CAUYSK010052199.1:0-64592 GCA_963575035.1 Avahi laniger
CCATTTTTTTCTCTTACAAACAACACCGCAGTGATTATTCTTGTATTTGTCTCCTTATATGCAATATGGGAAGGCTTCTCTAGCCTAGTAAATATAACAAGAAATGGAATTTCTGAGTCAAAGGGCATGCACACCTTTACCCTCACAAGTATATCATCAGATTTGTTTCTAATATGGTTGTAACAATTTACATTCTCACCAGAAGTGTTTGAAAGTTTATTGCTCCATATCTAACAATCATGTAATCATTCTTCAAAATTTATTTCCAGTTAGATGGGTGTGAAATGGTATCCCAAGTGGTTGTATTTTGATCTACATAATCAATAGTGAGGTTCACCATCTCTTCACATGTTTATGGGCCCTCCAGAAATTCTCTTCTAGAAATTGCCTGTTTCTGTCCTTTTCCTATTTTTCTGCTGTTTATCTTGTATTCTTGATTTGTAGGAATTTTGTTATAAATTCTGCATACCTGTCCTTGTCAATTAAACGAATTGCAAATATCTCAGAGTGTAGCTTGTAATTGTCTTTGCTCATTGTCTTCTGTTGTTAAATTAAAGTTTTTCAATTATATCTAAAAAAAAAAATTATTATTGTCATTGCCTGATATAGTCACTTTTCACTTCACCCTCATGAGGAATGGATGTTCCAAGTCCACCTATAGTACAGTGTTAAATTCTCTAGATTCATTGCTTTACCTGAAAAATGAGGCAATAATGAGTATTGTGTTATTGTTCAGTGCGGGGAGAGGGCAGATGTGTGAGGGTATGCGTGTGTGTATTATATTTTTGATCATATTTTACAAAACTAAAACAACCATATAAATGCAAGACTTACTATGATTGGTTTTAACATAAAATCAAATCCAAGGGAGCTTCCTTAGAACTCTGAGCACAGAGTCAACCCTGCTAGTAATTAAGCACAAATGCCTGGGAATTTCTATGAGGGAAGTCCTCTTCGTTCTTTTTTTGTCCTCCTCTTTTTAGTTAAAATGAGCAAAAACAGCAAACAAACCCCTATATTTTAAATTATAATGATAAAAATATACAACATAATGACATTAAAAATAAAAGAGTACAGGAGTTAAAAATGGAAAATAGAAGCACTCCAACTTCCTCATTCCAACCTCCCAGCAGAACCACTATAAACTGTTTTTTGTGTATCCCTCTTGTAACTTTCCTTGCAAACCCAAGCACATATATTTACACATATATATGCATATTTATAAATCTTTCCTTAACACATATAGCAGTATTCCTCACCAGAAAAAAAAAAACTGCTTGCTAGAATTTAAATTTACTTTTTATCCTTATTTGTCAAGAGAAGTACCAGCTATTTCACATTATTGGATGAACAGATCATCATCTTATAATCACAAGCAATAGTAGCTGGATGTAAAGTGAACAGTCTGATTGTTCAAGGAAGTGGAGTGTAATAAGACTCCTCACACTTTGAAAAGCTGCCCCACCATTTAAGTAGTCATGGAAAACAAAGATTGGGTTTCTAGGTCTATAAGATGGCAAACCCTGGAACCTGTGCCAGCACACCCTTCTGGGTTTCAGCTTTTACTTAGGGAACTTGTGATGAATTTAAAAGAAATGAGCTAGACAATAATAACTGCAATTTGGGGAAGTTCAGCTTGTTGAGGAAGAGAAATTGGCTCCCATGGAGAACTCTGAGGCCACAGGAGATCTCCTGACAAGCATGTATGCATAGTTGTTACAGACAAGCTTTGCCTGTTAAACTGCATAGCCTTAACATATGGTGATAGTGAAGTAAAAGAGCTCATATTTTCACTCATTCTGAAGATCAGATACTCAAGTCACACTTCAGAAAAAATTAGCCCAAGTATTATTAGAACTTGAAGTTGGGGAGGAGTAAAGAGAAGTAAAAGCACTCCAGAAGGAAATCCTGGACTTGATGTTAATAGAATGTAAGGAGGGTTGCACAATTAATTAATACAAATAAAATAACTTTTGTACTTCTTTGTTACAATCTCTCACAAAGGCAGCTGGATGAATGTTCACAAAATGTGGGAAATGTGTTTCAGCTGTTTTAAAATATAAATTACCTAACTTAAAATATGGACTCCATGAAGTATGTGAAATTCAACTTGGGGACATTGGGAGGTAACTCAAAGAAATAGGCAAATATCCTTGTTAGTAGCTGAAGTTTATGTACTCAGGGACCAGCAAGAATGCCAAATGGGGAGCCATGTCATACAAAGTAGTGTGCTGTGGGAAAAAGAAATGGTATAGAACCAGAGAAGACGCTGTGTAGCAAAAGCAATCTTAAGCAAAAAACAAATTGGGAGGCATCAATTTACCAGACTTCAAAATATACTACAAGGCTATAGTAATTAAAACAGCACAATACTGGCACAAGGACAGAGTCACAGACCAATGAAACAAAACTGAGAACCCAGATATAAAACCATCCTCATATAGCTTTCTAACCTTTAACAAAGCAGACAAAAACATACACTGAGGAAAATAATCCTTATTCAATAAATTGGGCATGTACATGTAGATGATTGAAGCAGGATCCATGCCTCTCACCTCTCACAAAAATCAACACACAGTGGATAACAGACTTAAACCTAAGGCATGAAACCGTAAGAATTCTAGAAGAAAATGTTGGAAAAACTCTTATAGAAATTGGCTTAGGCAAAGAATTTATGAAGAAGACCCCAAAGGCAATACAAAAACAACAAATATAAATAAATGGGACCTGATCAAATTAAAAAGCTTCTACACAACCAAGGAAACTATCACAAGAGCAAACAGACAACCTACAGAATGGGAGAAAATATTCACATGCTATACATCCGATAAAGGGCTGATAACTAGAATCTATACAGAACTTGGAAAAATCAGCAAGAAAAAATCAAACCAACCCCATTACAAAATGGGCAAAGGCCATGAACAGAAACTTTTCAAAAGAAGATGGACTAATGGCCACTAAACATTTGAAAAAAACACTCAACATCTCTGATCATCAGGAAAATGCAAATGAAAACCACAATAAGATATCACTTAACTCCAGTGAGAATGGCTTTTGTCAAAAAAGTCCCAAAACAACAATTGTTGGTGTGGATGCTGAGAGATAAGAGCACTCGTACACAGCTGATGAGACTGCAAACTAGTGCAATCTCTGTGGAAAGTAATATGGAGATACCTAAAAGAGCTATAAGTAGAATTACTATTTGATCCAGCAATCCCATTACTGGGCATCTTCCCAAAGGAACAAAAGACATTCTATAAAAAAGACATGTACACTCGAATGTTTATAATAGCAGAATTCACAATTGTAAAGATACGGAAACAACCCAAGTTCCCATCAATACATGAGTGGATTACTAAAATGTGGTATATGTATATCATAGAGTTCTATTCAGCCACAAAAAACAGTGGTGATCTAGCACCCCTTGTGTTATCCTGGGTAGAGCTGGACCCCATTCTACTAAGTGAAGCATCACAAGAATGGAAAAACAAGCACCACATGTACTCAACTTCAAGTTGGTATTAACTGATCAACACTTAGTGTACACTTACACTAGTAATGTTCTTTGGGTGATGGGTGGTGGGGGGGGAGGGGCAGTTAGGTATATTTTCACCTAATCAGTGCGGTGTGCACCATCTGGGGGACGGACATCCTTGGAGCTCTGGTTTGGGGGGGTCAAAGACAATATATGTAACCTAAACATTTGTACCCCTGTAATATGCTGAAAATAAATAAATAAATAAATGTGAGTCTCAAACCATAACTCACAAGAAAGGATTATCTGAAAAAAAATAAAAGAACAAAAAAAATCCAGCTGCTTCTTATGTGGGCATCTCTGTACTCTTTCAGAATAAATAACAAAAAAGTTATGCCCATGTTTCCGTAACAAATTTGAAATCTTATTATACTTAGAGCATTGCAAATTTCTTTTCTCAAGTATCTGTGGTATCTTCTCACATCAGCACATGCATGTCTATACTTCCCTATTCTCAATGGCTGAATAATATTCACATTTTACAAAAGTATCATAAATTACTTAACCAATCCCTAATTAATTGTCATTCAAGTTGTTTTCAGTTCTTTGTGAATGCAAACAATATTGCAAGGGCCATATTCATACACATATTTATATTAGTATAATTCACAGATTAAATTCTCAAGAGACAAATCCTTGGGCAAAGAGATGCGTTTTCAATTTAGTAATTATGTCAAATGGCACTCCAAATGTTTTTATCTATTTATACTCCCAAAAATGATGTATGAGAATTGGAATTTCTTTGTAAGTATACTGACACTCTGCAGATGTGGTCTCAAAGTTGTTATAATGTTGCTTACAGTCAAGGCTACTCATCTCAAGACACTTCCATTCTTACCACTCAAAGCACTGATCCAAGTCAATTCTTTCTGGATTTATAAAGAAAAAAAGCCCAGCAGTATTTTTTTTTACATAAAAGCAGCTGCTGATTTTCTTATGAGTACCTCGTATTCACAGTTTTGCAAGCACAAATGTCAAGGAGGGGTGTGGTGTACCTGCTGAATCACAGCTCTGTTTGAGAAAACCACTTCAGAACAGCTGAAAGAGCTAGCTCGATTTCACTTGCACCCCACCCCCTTCTTGCCCACTTCCCCTTGGCACTTTCACACAAGATGCTGCTCACACCTTCTCATTTATGGCACCTCCAGTTAATCCTGCCAAGTTATTTACTTATCACACAAGCATGAGAGACTGATATCACCAGGAAAGAAACATTTCTTGGAGAGGTAATATATTTCCAGAGACTATATAAGCAGGGGGAGAGGACCATTTCAGAATACTTGCACAGCCAAAACTTTCATTCCTTAGATCGAATTTGGCCAAAGTAGCCTCTTTCCCATCAAAATCCATCCAGGTTCAGTTCTTTTAGACATAATCATTATCCATGTCACATGTTTTCTTTTCCACCTGAAATTTTCCCCCTTTCACTTGATGGTAATCAAAAGGATAGCTATTATTTGTGACAAAGAACATCTAAAAGAAATTTTGAAAAGGGATACTGGGCTTGCTGATTAAAGAACATGACTCTGGAAAGATCATTCTACCTCCTTTCTTTGACTCTATGTTTTTGGCATCATTATAGTAACATTAAACTTCTTACCACATTGCTACACCAGGGCCCTAGAGTTTGACTGCTGGAGTTTGAATTCCTGAGGCATCCTTATCATATATATAGGATCTTGAAGTATTACTTATCCATGGTCAACAAAATTTGGGGCATTGGGGATTCAATGAGACCTTCATGTTTTCTGTTTATGTGGAATTTATACTATGGAAGTGTAGCCATAAAATTAATCAATAATTAATAGTTTTACAAAGATAAAAATATAGAGTAATATAATAGCTTAGTCCAGACAGTATATAGAACAATATTAGAATGGTGATGGATGGCATCTTTGAGTAGGTACTATTTGAGCTGATAACAGAGAGATGAGGTACATGAAGAAGACCAAGCGGATGAAACAGCTCTATGCTGGATATTGGCCTAGCATATTAAAAAAAACAACAAACAAAAAACCCAAAGCCAAAGCCAAAACCCTATTTTAATGGCTATTCTCACTGCAGCATGACAAGCAGCAGTGAGAGGGGAATGGCATGCTGTAAGGTCAGAGGGATAGCTGGGCCAACTCATAGAGGACCCTGGTAAGGAGGATGAATATTTGCTATTATGAGTATAGATTGTGAAGTTATCAGTTCCACCTGGAACAATCAAATGAAAATCTGTGTCTCTCTTGTCTTAGAATATTTTTAGCCCACATTCTCTACCATTAATTCAAAAGCTTTCTGCCTTTCTAAGTTTATCTGACCTATTAATGCTAGACATCGGGCCTAGTTCAAGAGAAGTTTTGGTACCATTGCAACGACAGAAATTTGATCTATCTATAAAATCTTTGTGTTCACGGACTGATACCATAGAGCACTATATGCTAAGAATCTATAAAAAATTAACATTTTTTGATAACACCTCTGAAAATATTTTTCTCTAAAGTGTTGGTAAAGGGCAAATTGACAAACTCATCTCTCTACTCCGTGTTGATGTTTTATCATGAAATGTGTATTGATAGGGCGAGCGTGGAGGAAAAACTGAAAGGGGAAGTTATTGTCAAAGATTATCCAGTATAAAAAGGTTTTCCATGATATTAGTTGACATTATAATGTCAATACATTAGGTATGATCTTTTGAGGTAGATCATTTTTGGTCCTCTCTATTATTTCAAGACTCTACAAACACAAAATAAAAAAATACGAGATCACGAATGGCCAATTCTCTGCCACCTTCTACTGGATACATGTCACATCCACCTTCTCACAGCTTATACTGTGGTCGGCATTGAGTAAGGGGGCATATAATTTTATGTATAAAAGGAGGATGCAAACCAAAACCTCCTTATAATATTGAGTAAAACCATGGAAGTGTTGAAAATCAAACTGGTTACCTAATTGCAACCACAGAATCAGTTCAGTCCAGTTCAACTTTGGTTCAAGTTTGCCAGCAACAAAATGTAATAGAATGATGAGTTTTTTTTTCAGTGCAACAACCCCCAGGTTGTAGGTAACATAACTTGAGCACATCCAGTTGAAATGAATGTGCCTGATTCCTGACCCTGGGGCCACCCAGAACAAAAATGTCAACGACAGGCACAAATTAAGCACTCAGAGCAGGAAACAGGGACAAAATTGAGAACTGAGGGAGTCTTGTTTTGTTGTGTACAAATTTAAGAGCCAAGGACCCATCAGCTCATCATTGCATGATCCAATCAGGTCACACCTTGCTGCATCTTTCTATCTCCCCTCCGGTTACTCTCTGCCTGTAAAACCTGCCCCTAGACCCCAGCCTAGGGAGACAGATTTGATCACTGCCTCCTATCTCCTTGCCAGTCAATTCACAGTAAAGCCCCCTTTTTTTTTCTCTCAAAAGACAGTGCCATAGTATTGGCTTCTATGTGCCTCGAGCAGTGAGTCCATTTCTCAGCAACATGTTTTTCAGATACTCTTTAGGGAATATACACATACTGTAGCAGGTGTGAGTGTCATGCTCCATGTACATGTAGCCAGATTGAGTTCACCAACAGTTGCAGTAGGGTTTTTAGGAGGCTGACAGCATCCCACCTTATAACTCTGTCTCCCTTACTCTCTGCTTTAAAGCTATTTCTGTCACCAAAGGACCTCTTCTCCACTGCAGTCAACCACAACTTAGAAATGTAAATGAGCTGATACTCCAGAAGGCAACAGTCAACCAATGGGAGATGGACATCTGTGGATAAATACCCCAGACTTCCTGTCATCTAGTAGGGAGATTCTGAGATGAGTTCTATGTGATGCCTCAAGGAGTCCTAAAGAGATTGAACTCCAATTATTTTTAGCTTTAACTCTCTTATTAACGTCTCTGCAGGCTTTTCTTTTCCTTGCCTACTTGCTCTACCTCCTCAGGTGTAATTCCTGGTATATCCTCTCAAAAAAATAATCTGCATTTAAGTCTTTGTTTTTGAGAGAAATCTGAACAAAGATGCTTATTTTATCCCACGTAAAGTTCATATAATGAACTTTATGATATATATTAGTCCATTAAACTATCTCATTTAAAGTTCATTACCATACTGTGCAGTGGGATTGTTATTACAGGGTTTCTCTTTTTTTAATGGATATATGCTATTCCACCGCAATGGCCACCTGTCTGCTCTGGGAGTGGATACGGGTATATCAAGCAAGCATTGAGGTCAGTACAATGGAATCTCGGTAGGAAACTAGCATTGTCATTTTCTAGAAGACTGATTATATTAGGAAATAAAATAAACTGATAGAATATAGCTATTCTCTTGTATATGTGCTTTTATTCAGAGTATTTCTTCCAGAAATCCCTCTCCACTTCCTTCATTTATAAAAATTATTCTCATCCTGGAAAAAAAAATTGGACCAAATAATAATATTTTGTGAAATATTCTGTATTTTCATCAATAAAAAATAATTTATCTCTCCTTTTTGACCTTGCAGTCTTTATTTATGTCTAAATCACATTTTACTACAATTCAATAAATATGTATTTTTATGTATTCTATCTGGTAGGATCTTGAGAGTAAGCATGAAGTTGTATTTAACTTTCAAATTTAATATAAAATCATTCTGTCATATTCACCAAAATTTTCATTGATATTAATTCAAAATTGCTATAAACATATTTATTGCTATGAACATATTAAATTGGGGATTTTTCAATATTAAAGCTTTCAGGGAGTAATAATATTGTTTTTAAAGTTATTTTCTTAAATGACTTAGGGGAGTTTTAGAGGAATTATCTTTAAAAGGCCCTGCTCATTTCTTGTAAATGTGCACCCAGGTATTTAATATTTGCTATGTCCTCATAGTCAAAAAATTATAACTGGTATATGGCTTCTGACACCAATTTTTGGACACTAAATGAGTATTCTATAATTCAATTCTTTATTTTTTACTATGAAATATCTGATTTTATTTTATGAATCAAAAGAAATATATTCATGTTAAATTTATAATGTTTAGCTTTCCATTGATATCCCAAATAATTATGATACTAGCTATCTTGACTTAGCATCCAATTCCACAAGTTGAAGGTCAAGGTTCCCAATAAGACTGCCCTTCAGATGGCAAATGCAAGTGAGATTCCCAGGCTATATAAACTTCTGAACCCCTCTGGGATATTGTGTAATCACCCTGCAATTCTCCCCGTGCTCACAGTAAATAAATTTGTCATCTCTTTCTCTTACTAATCTACCTTATTGTGAGTTGATCTTTCAGCAAAGCTTCAGGGGGCAAAGGAGAAGTTTTCCTTTCTCCTCCACATTACAAATTTGTAGTCTGATGAACAAACATGAAGGTAGCACAGAATGATATAATGGTATAATGGTATAATTCAGTACATGTGTATTTTCAGAATGAAGACCCAAAGATGCAGGGGAAATTGTCCATTTTTATGCTTAGGTTCAACAAAGTATGGACAGTTATGCTATGGATCCCACTTACAGCTGGCACGTGAAAGGCAGTCTTATTGGAGACCTTGACCTTCAACTTGTGTGATCTGATGCTAAATCTAGATATAATTATTGTCAAAAGAATAGATGAAATATCTGAGATTGGTGAGGACTTTTATTCTTGAGCAGTTAATATTTCCTGATTATTTGATGAAATTCCTAGGGAGTCTTAAGACAATTGCATTTTTACTGGAGAAAATTTTCCTCAGCCAGATAAGAAAAATTCCAGAGATGGCCCCTCCCTGTGCTTTCAGGGGAGAAACAAGAGAAAGGAAGAAAACCCTTAGTTCTGAGGGAGCTTCTAAGTTCTTTGAATTTCCTTTAATTCAAAATTGCTTATCAGTTAAAACCAATTTAATGGTGAGTACATGTGGTGCTTATTTTTCTGCGCACCGTCTGGGGGATGGATACACTTGAAGCTCTGACGAGGGGGTGGGCAATGGAAATATACGTAATCTAAACATTTGTACCCCCATAATATGCTGAAAATAAATAAAATAAAATAAAGTAAAATAAAAAACTTAAAAACCAGCAAAAAAAAGGGGGGGCTCAGCATGCCAAAGCAACATATTTTGGGGTATTGTTCTCTGGGTTCCATATTATCAACTAGCAAGCTTCTGAGAGCCTGAATAATCAGAATTTTCTTTTTTTTAATCAAGGGTTCATTATATTGGCATGATTGATGATTAAACCGAGGCTAAAAGTTCCAGCCCTTTAATTACTAGGTTAGTTTATCTAGTGACCAGTCCTCATATTCAAGCTATCTAAGGCCCCCCATCCCCAACAGCAAGTTGCCTCATAAGCATAACAAAAACATTTCTATCGCTCAGGAAATTTCAAAGATTTTTGAAGCTTAGTGTCCAGAACTGGGAAAAAGACTAAATATATTTTGTATTATACTACAGCATTTATAAAAATTGTTTTTTTGTATAACTATTTAGTAATCAGCCACCTTATTGGATATCCTGATGATTTCAAACACTTTTTCATTTACCTTTTGGATTTCG
The DNA here is from genome assembly GCA_963575035.1 of Avahi laniger. Taxonomy (NCBI): domain Eukaryota; kingdom Metazoa; phylum Chordata; class Mammalia; order Primates; family Indriidae; genus Avahi; species Avahi laniger. Next base: position 10,047 of record CAUYSK010052199.1, read on the forward strand.
TGAATGTAGAATCAAATTACATACAAGTAATTATCATTGCATCTCTGTCTTTCTAATATATGTAATATTTACTTCATTTCTTCATTTTTTTAGTATCTTTGTCTATCACTTTTTATATCAGTTTCTTCTACATAAAGAATTAAAATTTAGAGGCTTGAAATAGTAAATATTTTATTGTTTTTCACAGTTTTGTGAACTGGCTGAGCAATAGTTTTCATCTGAGTTGGCCCAGCTGGGCTAAGGGCCTAGGATGGCTGCACTCAAATATGTGGCTATTGGCTCCATGTTAGCTGTGGCATCCAGACATAACCTGACCGTGACAATGATCCTGGGGTAGCCTGCTGAATGAGGCTAGCCCAGGATCATCGCCACAGTGGTAGGGTTATGGAATTCATGCCTTGAACCCGCATTTGGGTGAGGCAAAGACACAAAGTGTAACTAGAATGTTTGTACCCTCACAATAACTTGGAATAATATATAAAAAAAGAAAAAAAATAGCAAGAGAGAGCACGCCTCATGTACTAGCACTTTCAAATCTCTGCTTTGGTTGTATTTGTTAAAATCCCATTGACTAAAGAATAGCCGTAGGGACGAAGGGAAAGCTTCTCCTTCGCCCTCAGAATGTTTGCTAAAAATCACTGACCATAGGCAGATTAATGGAGAAAAGGCATATAAATTTATCATTAACATGTGCACAGGAGTTTTCACAATGAAGAGACAAAGATACGGAGGACATTGTCCATTTTTAATGCTTAGACTCAACAAAGTATGAATAGCTGTGTAGAAGTATGATTAGACAAAAGGGTCTGATCTAATGCTAATACAGTGAGTAGGAATATCTAGCAAGGCATGTCCATCTAGATTCTTCTTGGCTTCTCTGAGCATGCATTCCTTCCTTCTGGGTATGGGAAAGGACCCTCTCTGAAATGGGGGATCTTATGACCTGTAGTCAAACAAGGTAGGTCAGATAGTTTCTTTATGGCCAATCTTTACACAGAAAGGTGGAGGGAAAGTTAAAGCAATATTTTTAGGTTTTCAGGCTGGCTTTGGGGAAAAGTGTTTCCGTTTATCTTCATGCACCTTGGCGAAGAGGGATTCTAGATATTATGGCTAGCCTTGGAAAGGAATGGGACTGAGAGACAAAAGGATAGGAGGAAATCAGAGAAAAACTTTTCCTTCTGAGGCCTTTATTTTGGAGTATTGTTTTCTGACTCTGAATAGCATATATCTAACCCCAAATTAAAAATGCGGAGTAATATGTTCCATACTCCATCTCTTAATGAAGAGAGCTACAAAATCAGATTGCAAAAAGACATACATAGAGGGATGAGGTAAATTTGTGGCCATTTTTGTCATTGCCACAGTTTTAGAATAATGTTTAATAACAAAAGTAACAGTAAACATCATTTTCCTCATTTTTGACTTTAATAATATAATTTTAATTTTTACTATTGCGTATAATATTGGCTATAAGATAAAATAGTCTTGTTTAAAATATCTTTTCCCTGGTATTCCACAGTTCTATTCTGCTCCTCCTTCTATGACTATTGTTTCTAAATTTAACTCTTTATCTCACTCTTTCTTCTACTCTACTAAGTATGGATATCTTCTTGGTTTCTTTCTTGGCCATTTGTCTACCTATGATTTCTTGAGGAGTTCTCGTTCACCTTAGTACTTTAAATATCTTTTCTGTAAAATAATTCCCAAACATTCCTCCCCATTTCAGATATACTCTAGAATCCAATTTTCTAAACTATTTGATAAACACTTCCACTAGGGTAATGCTCTATTAATATAAACTGAATATATCTAAAAAATATTTTCATTTATCTTACTCATTCTGTTCTGAGTCATTACTTCCAGATGCTAAAATTTAAACTTTGTTCATATTATTTTCTCCTCCACTGTAGAGGCTATTTTTTTTTCTGTCCTTCCTTCATATTCAATTTTACCTATCAAGAAATGACCAAAAGATCTACTTTAAGTCATTGTTGAAACAGATAGCCAATGAAGTTGAATCACCTAATAAAAGCCCTTAGAATAATGATATATGAGCATATGACACTGAAATACTCAGATATGTCCTGGTCCAAATTCTCATCAACATGTTTCATATTCAATCTTTCTTTCATTTTTTTGGAAATAGTCCAATATCTTTCCAAAATATCTGTTCCCACTTTTCTCCACTAACTTAGTAAATGCGTATTTTGATTGCTTTTAATTGAAGAATTCTAGTTAACTTAACAATTGGTGCTAAACAAGTGGTTGAAGTCGATCAATTCCCAGAGACAACATGAAATATTCTCCAGAGGTTAGAATCTAAAAATAGTTAAAATACAAAGAAAGTCCTATTTGTATAGTGAGGATGGGAAATTGATAGTTTATGATGAATAGCTCTTACTTGTACAAACCTTAGATAGGGTCATCATTGAAGGTGAAAATTGAGGAGATTGGATAGGTGGTCCCATTTGACCAATTTAAAGGAAATGAGAAAAAAAATTTTTTTAAAGATAAGATGGTCATTTCTAAATGACATTAGATAACAGAGCAAGAGAAAACAAACTTCAACCTCAAAATCCTTGCCTCAAGTCAAGAACTGAATCTAAGAAAGTATATGACATTGCTGAAATAAGTTCTTGTTCCTATAACTGCAGGCTGATACTCCTGAAAACCAAGGTCACAGAGTCATTTTGTGGGTTAATGAATTACAACTCTAGTTGAATGCACAGCATTATCAAATCTCTTATATGAAGGGTAAGATCCTGATTTTTCTTTAAAGTTATAACCTAATAATTGTAATCAGTGTTTCTTGGAGGACCCAGAGGACTTCTGAAATGCTTTTCAAACGAGCTGCCTTGCTTGAAAAAGTCATGACCCTTCTTTCATTATTGTTCAGTTGGAAACAAAAATTTACATTCAAAGTTGTCTACAGCCTGAAAAGCAGAATCCAAGTTATATCCAGAAAGAAATGCAGTAATTCATCAATTTATATTGTTATAAAGAATAATGGAGGATTTATTTAGCGTCTGCTTAATCAAGAAAGTAGGGCATAATTTTGATTAGGCTCAATTTATTGTTATATATGCACTTTTAAGAGATTATGCATTAAATAAGGTTGTTGAGGCATTTGTCTCTTTTCTTAACAGTTTGTTAGATTGGCCAATGATAGGGAAAGATGTTTAAATGTTTGGTAAAATAGGAATGTTATGCTTCCTGACTTTCTATACCTTCCTTCATTATATTATCTGTAAGTATCCAGAATACCCTTCTTTTCCTTGCCATCAGGAATAATTGATATGGGAAACACTAAAATGTTTTAAAAAACAATTTATATCTGTTTTCTGTTGGTCACAAATTTTGATAGAAAGGATTACAGGTAAAATTGGATACCTCTTGTCACTACCACTAAGAAGTTTCTCAGAGCTATAGGCAATTAACTCCTAGAAGCAAAGTAGATCTTATCAGCATTATAAGAATAACTGATGATGGTGTTTATCTATGGTGTTTAAGTGCAGATATGACGATATAAACATATTTTAGGAAACAGGTTGATCTGAGATCTAGCTGTAGAATACTAAGAAAAAATACAAAGACAGCTCATAAAGATTTTACTTAATTTATTCATCTACAGCTACTTTCATTAAAACACTCACCTAATTCTGAGACCTGAGTAAGTTCATAGACACTGAGCCTTGAATGAAGTTAGTGTTTATTGCTTACAATCAATGAACCTTAATTGACAAAATCACTTTGTGCACCACTGTGGGAGGAAATGGTATTTCTCACTCCTATCTGGTGTTGTTCAGATGGTCATTTGGTAAATTAGCCATCCATAGGCTCTTCTGAAGAATCTGAATAGAGAGTGAGGAACTGTCTATTCCACAACAAAAATACCAGGTGGGAAAGTTATCATCGGCCTTAGAAACATACAATCCTGGGAATTTAGAAGAAAAGAAATTAGATCTGAGATTTCAGTAAAAATCAGCATAGGCATGTTCAAGAGATGAAGATTAAACTGCACATGCTATCAGGGAAAACTGCTGACATTTATTGTTGCTTCTAGATACCAGAGAATGGAACAAATAAAAATACTAGTAACTGGCTTCACTATGAAGAAGTAATATTACTGACAGTTATTTGTGAGAACTATTTACTATTACTATCACATTACCATATGCATAATAAATATTTTGTGTAATGTATATGCCAGATTAATTTTGAAATTTTTATTTGATTATAATTCTAAACTCTGCTTCTTGTATTCCATTTTCTGTTGCTAAGCTGGTATAATCACCTGACCACACTGCAAAAAACAATAAAGAACATTGACTATAACATTGAATAAATGTTTGTGAAAGAAATATACCTTTTTCCCCCCTTGGCACAGAAAAAAGTTTTCATTTTTTATATGCAATATAGAGTTCTAAGCTGAAAGCTCTGATGGAGATGAGACGGGGAAGACAAAAAAGAGGTTTCGCATCTCATGTGTCCAGTGCAGGCTAAGTGCAGGTGGACTTGTGATGGGGCCCTGAAGAACATGGTTGATTTGGGTGGGAGTTGGCTCAGACTAAGAAAGGTTAAGGTTGAATTCATATCTAAAAAAAAATGAAAGGAATCAAAGCTAAGCAGCCAAACCTGTTGTCAAATCCAGGGAGAAAACATAACTGAGATTAGACAAGCAGGTCAAGAGTTTAAAGAAAAGTAAGATTCATTTATCAAAGATTTTCGATGTCTGCAACATTCTTTGTATCTGTGGATATCTACACAGAAGAGTTTATAGTCTAGTGGGGGAGATACACACATAAATAGATTATTACAACACAACAAAGAAAATTGTATCATAGAAAAGAGAACATAGCATTACAGATACAGAAGAGAGGTTCATTTCAGGCAGTGGGGAGGAAGGACACAAAACGTTTTCTGAAAAAATAAAGCTCAAGCTGAGACTTAAAGAACATGTAAGAGTTAGATAGATGACTGATGTCCATAAGATAAATTTGGGGATACTCCAGGAAGGAGAGTTGAGATACCCAAAACAATAAAGTTAAGACACAGCACAAAGAATTCTGGAAATTATAGGCAAGTAAGTACTGCTAGTTCTTGAAGCACAAGGGAGAAAACAACAAGACGGTGGAGGCCAGAGGATGTGGATAAAGGAAGAAGATGATGTGTCTTATGCCATGTTGAAGAGCTTAGATAACATCCTGTGCAAGATGGGTAGTCATTCAAACATTTTGGGGGTTTTGTTAGAGGATAAGTCATTTTCTTTGATCTAGAGTTTCTCTTAAAAAAACATTGCATGCTTCTTTCCCCACCTGTTACTCAATGCTTTCCACTGAATGTGAATGGAATTATCTAATTGATAGGTTTGAGAGAAAATGATCTACCTCTTCTGGCTTATCTCTTGTGTATGCTTGCCTTCTGAGAGGTGCCCTCTGGTCTGCTCCTTCATTGAATGTTTAGCTTAGAGAGACAACCTTTCACACCACAGGGGAGACCTGATTGCTCAGTTGTGCCAATTACTGGTTGCAGCTGGCTGCCAAATTTAGAGGAGAGTGTTGACCTGTCCTTTTACTCTGGATATAAAGACACATTCTACCAACTGCTTTTTTATAATAAAGCTAACATTTTGATCTCTAATTAATTTATTCAAAAAGTAGGGAAGAAGATATTTATTTATATCATTCAAAAACTCTAATAATTTTCCTTTTACATGTATCATTGGTAGTTGTGGTGAAGGTGAGTGTCAAAATTACAAGTTTGTCAAGAAAAATTAATAGCATTTACAGGAGGTGAGGAGGATCAAGAACATTGATAGTCTGTATAAAAGGGAAAAGTAGAGGTGAGAAATACTTAGAGAAGAAAATAGGGCTCAGTCAATAAGCTCTAGCTATATGGACAAAATGTATTAAGGATGGCGCTTAAGGCTTTAGTTTAGGTGATTGTGTGAATAGGAAGAGCACCACTCACAGAGTAAATAAGAGAGCTCTGAGATGAGAAAGAAAGATAGATTTGGATTTGAGCTTAACATTTCATGTGAAATATGAATGTTTAGTTGAAATTGGATATATGAACCCAAGAGCCAATAGGAGATGGCTTGTTCAGGAGGTGGTAAAAATCATGAGACTGAGAGAAGTTACTCAGAAATCCTCTAGGGAATGAGAATTACAGTGGAATAAGGACAAACAATAAAGAACAAAACTTTTAAATGACATGTGATATAATACTATCTAACTTAGAAGCAGCACAACAAAGTGACCATAATCAACAATAAGTTAGGATATACTTTAAAATAACTAAAAGAGTGGAATTGGAATGTTCCTAACACAAAGAAATGTTAAATGCCTAAGATGATGTATACCCTAATTACCCTGATTTGATTAATTCTCATTGTATGTCTATATCAAAACATCACATGTACCCTATGAAGATATACAACTATTATGCACCCATAATAATTAAAAATTAAAAAAAAAATTATGGGCCAGTCATGCTGGCTCATGTCTATGATCCTAGCACTCTGGGAGGCCAAGGTAGGATGATTGCTTGACATCAGGTGTTTGAGACCAGTCTGAGCAAGAGTGAAATTACATCTCTACAAAAAACCCACAAAAAAACAGAAAATTAATCAGGCATGGTGGCACACACCTGTGGTCCAAGGTAGTCAGTAGGCTGAGGTAGAAAAATGGCTTGAGCCCAGGAGTTTGAGCTTGCAGTGAGCTATGATAATGTCATTGCATTCTAGCTAGGATGACAGAGTGAGACTCCATTCCTCCCCACACCCAAAAAAATAAAAAAAAAAAAAAAAAAAGACCTATGGAAGAAGGAGAAACAAAAAGTTGTCATTGAAGCAAAAGAAGTAAAATTTTTATAAAGAAAAGATAACCAGAGCTATCAATTTGCAAAGAAATTCACTGACAAAAGAATTTAAAAACTGTAATTAAATGCAACAGTTAGTACCTCACCAGTGGCATTATAGTTTTAATCTATGGTTAAAGAATGAAATGATAAGCTCTCCAAAAAACACAGACTATAATGGAAAATAAACTCTACTTTATTAAAATTAAGAACTTCTGTTTATGAAAAGAGACTGTAAGGAAAGTGAATAGACAGGCCACACTCTGTGAAAAGACGTTTGCAGCACATGTAGCTAATAAGGGTTTAGTATTTGGTATACATAAAACTTCTATCATCATCAACAACAACAACAACAAAAAGCCTAATGACCCAGGAGGGAAAAAATGGGAAAAAATATGAACATTCAATTACAGAAGAGAAAACATAAATGACAGATAAATACATGAAAGGATTCTCAATTTCGTTAGTAATTAGAGAAATGCAAATTAAATGCAAAATAATATAGTATTGCATACCACCAGATTGTCAAAATATAAAATAAATGATACAATCAAATGCTGGCTGGGATAGTTAGCAAATTAGGAACTCTCATTCACTCCTAATGGGAATAAAAATTGGTCAAACTGTTTCAGAAATATGTTGGTGTTTTCTAGCAAGCTCTAAGAATTAGCTATTTCACTCAAAGATATCTTATCTAGAACAAGTCTTGTACCAGAAGATATGTTTAGAAAGTTCATATCAGCATTTTTTCTAACTGCTATATGTATTTTTATATACAATAAACATATGTATATGTTTATATATAAACAATCCTAATATTCTTTAACCAAAAAAAACTGATAAAAATCATATCCACACTTCTCATCACTCACAACAATCAACTCATGATGGATAACAGATTTAAACCTAAAGCATGAAACCATAAGAATTCTAGAAGAAAATGTTGGAAAAACTCTTATAGACATTGGCCTAGACAAAGAATTTATGAAGAAGGCCCCAAAAGCAATCACAGCAACAATAAAAATAAATAAATGGGACCTGATCAAATTAAAAAGCTTCTGCATAGCCAATGAAACAATCATTAGAGCAAATAGACAACCTACAGGATTGCAGAAAATATTTGCATGCTATACATTCAATAAAGGGTTGATAACTAGAATCTATAAGGAACTCAAACAAATCAGCAAGAAAAAAAACAAACAAAAAGTGGACAAAAGACATGAACAGAAACTTTTCAAAAGAAGGCAGACTAATGACCAAAAAACATATGAAAAAATGTTCAACATCTCTAATCATCAGGGAAATAAATCAAAACCACAATGAGATATTATTTAACTCCAGTGAGAATGGCTTTTATCAAAAAGTCCCAAAAGAACAAATGCTGACATTGATGTGGAGAGATAAGAACACTCATACACTGCTGGTGGGACTGCAAACTAAGATAACCTCTATGGAAAGTAGTGTGAAGATACCTCAAAGAACTAAAAGTAGAATTACCATTTGATCCAACAATCCCACTACTGGGTATTTATCCAAAGGAAAAAAAGACATTCTGTAAAAAAAGACATCTGTACTCAAATGTTTATTGCAGCACAATTCACAATGGCAAAGATGTGGAAACAACCCAAGTGTCCATCAATACATCAGTGGATTAATAAAATGTGGTATATGTATACCATGGAGTACCACTCAGACATAAAAAAAATGGTGAACTAATACCTCTTGTATTAATCTGGATGGAACTGGAAACCATTCTTCTAAGTGAAGTATCACAAGAATGGAAAAATAAACACCACATGTACTCACCATTAAGTTGGAACTGATCTATTAATACTTATGTGCATATATGGAAACAACATTCATTGGAAATCAAGAAGGTCAGAGAGAAAAGAAGGTGATGGGTAAATTCACACCTAATGGGTACAATGCTCACTATCTGGGGGACGGGCACACTTATAACTTTAACTCAAATGGTACAAAGCAATTTATGTAACCAAAACCTTTGTACTCCTATAATATTCTGAAATAAAAAAAATATATGCATAATGTATAAATCATACCTACACATATCAACATGAAATTAAAAATTTTGACACTGCTAAAAAATCAAGAAAAAGCATAGCTAAACAACACTTGCACAAAGTTAAGCCAGGCAAAACTAAATAATATGTTTTTTAAAAATACACACAAAGGTGGTAAAACTATAAAGAAAAAACAGGGAATTTTTAACTTAAGAGTCAGAAGAGTGTCCATCTGATGGAGGAAGGGGTTTGGATGCGTCTGTGATTATTGAGAAGCAAAGAGGGCCTTCTGCGATGCATGTTTATCATTCTACATGATGGGTACACAGGTATTCACTGGTTCATTTTTCTTAAAATGTATTTATACATTTTATATCCTTTTTAAAATACTTTTCACAATTTAAAGAAAAATTTCAAACAAAAATAAAAAGGATGCTTGAAGGAGGTCACTGCTTTCTTTGCAACGTTCTTGAAATGATTAAAAGAACTATTTTTAGAAAAGTCATAGTAAATGGAACTCCTACATTGTGCAATTTGACATATTAGCTCTTGATACAAATTAGAAATGCAGATACAACAACATTATTTCACTTGCATAGCTGAGCTTGTCAGTGAGTCAGGAAGAACCCATGGAGATCTAAAATGAAGCTGGAAGTAAAATCTGGAGTGATAAGTTAATGAACACCAGAACTGTTGTACTACTAAAAGCAGTACAGTCTTAGAATGGTCACCACAGGGGACAGGGGACATGTCTTCAAGCCAATACAGGAGTGGTGGAATTGAGAAACCTGCATCAACTTGGAACATTAAAAAGGCAACAATCTCTGTGAAAGTCTGAATGAGGAGGACAAAAATAAAACAAAACAAAACAAAAATACAATGACAAAAGTAAAGTCTTTGTCTCTGTCTTTGGATCGTAGTAGGACAATTATATGAAGAAATCTTGCTCTAAAGAGAATAGAGATTTGACTCAAGAAAAAATAATAAAAAGTAAGGAAAATAATGTTATAAGACATTATTTACCTTTCTTTAGGCCTAGATAATTCCAGATGATTTTATGGGTGGATTTTAACAAAAACTCAAGCAATAAATATAATCTCAATCTTATAAAATTTATTTTAGAAAAAATAAAGAAAGAAATGATGTTATAGCCTTAACAGATGCAGAAAATTTGTTTTCTGAAGTCCATCATTTCTTCATATTTTTAAACTCGCAAAAGTAATGAATATGATAAAAATCCCTTAACTTGATAAATGTAATGTAATAAAAACAAAACTTATTTGTTGTATATTAGAAATGAGGCTTGGGATCTTTATCACCATAGGATTTCATATATACTTTATATTATAATAATTCAAGGGAAAATATGACATATGAGATTTAGAAAAGAAAAGATAAAATCGTCATTATTTTCAGGCACCAGAATCATTTGTCTACCTAGAAAACCCAGCAGAATCTACATCAAACCAAGCATGTGTGGTGTTTTGGAATCCATGTCAGGTGTTTCAAGAAAAGAATGATGAAGAGACTCTAATGCTGGGGGTTCAAGTGATATGAAATATGAACAATGAGTATTTGGTTTAGCATAGTACACATGATTGGTGTCTTGCATAAGATTAATTTCTGTAGAGTGGTAGGAAAATAGATTAAGAAAAGCACAAAAAGAAGTATATCATGGTGAAGTTTTCACAACTCTTTCAAGGAGCATTGTTGTAAAGGGGAATAGAGAACTGTGAAAGTAACTGGAGGGATTATAAATTCTATATTTTTTTAAGATGACAGTTACAAAGCTAAATGATGCCTGAGAGTCGGGGGTAAAGAAATACAAAAGAGAGAAGAACAATACAAAAGTGAAGTACTTGAATAAGCAAAGAGAAGAAGACATTTATTTCAACAGGAATTAATATAAACTTTATGGGTTCAAATATATAGTTGTTAACTTTGAGATAAAAGGAGAGGGGATAGAATTGATACATAAAGGGGAGTTCAAATATTTGGACTGTTTGATTTTTAATCTTAAAAAATAGAAATAAATAATATGGGGTTTGGGGCACAAGTATAGATATATTTTTCCTGAAGAAAGAAAGAAAGGAGACAGAAGAAGTTAATAGGTGTAAGTACAGAAAATTTGTGAGATCATTTCTAATAAGCTTTTCTGCTTTTGTCCATGCAGAAGGGATCATGGTCATCTGAGAGTGAGATACAGAAGAGTTGGATAGGAGACTTTTGAATATAGTGACACAAGTTCAAGTTCTATCAATTTCTGGTGACGTAGATTTGCTTGTACTGGCGCTTTTCCCCGGAATGCTTGGATAACCAAAGGAGGACCAGAGAAGTGGCTGGGGTGTTGAGTTAGAGTTGCAATTTTGTTGATGAGCCCCAAAGTGAATCAAGGTATTGAGAGTGATGAAGAGAGAATAGATCATATATTAACTATGCCACTTCTCCAGGCTGAGCAGCAGAGTGGGGCTGATTAGGTTACCCTATGCAAAAACATTCATTGGTGACATACCAGAGAGGCATAAGAGTACAAAATTATAGGGAATTTTAGATACTGTTTTATACTTACATTAATAAAGTCATTTTTCATTTTCTTGATTTTTAATTATTAAGGTAATATAAACTGAGTGTGAAATCCATGTAAGGATTTCCCCTAATACATCTGAGAACTATGAAGTCTTCACATTTCTTCTGGTTATCTCTTGCTCCTGTTTTTTTCTTTCAGTGAATTCTCAATCTGTGAATGGTATTTGTTTCTCTGGTATATGGCAGATTGTAAATAAATAGCATTCCTTGGAATTGTGTCCTGTGGCAGCCTTAATGGTTATTATTCTTTTTCTGAGTGATTTTGTCCGTTATAGACTTTATCCCGATTTCTTTATTTTTTCTAAGTACCACTGCTACAAGGCAGTTTCACGAATGCGACTTTCACTGAAAGTTTAGTTTAATGGAAGAGAACTACAGTGGAAGCAGCCATTTAAAATTGACTAATTAATAGATACTCTAAAAATTCATGTGCCACTTTTTTCTCAGTGGGAAATTATCACTGGCTCTGCCCAGATCTGCTTTTGTACCTGTTGAGAGAATAAGAATCTCATTGTTTAGGGGCTTTACCAAACAAACGACCACCCAAACCAGACTTCCACTTTAGGAGATTCAATTATTCACAGCTAATTTAACATAACATATTTTCTGAAGCATAATTACAATCTTGTAGAGGGATACCTCCTTCTACTTTCATCTGAAAGAAGAAAGGGCAGTATTAAAACGTATTCTCCCAACGGCCAGAACAAACTCACATACATCATGATTTTTATTTATCTTTCTTTGAATGTATATGAATTTATGTATGTGTATGTGTGTAAAAATATTTCAAATGTGATCAATAAATTTATACCACTTACCAATGTTTTTGGCTTGATTTAGTTTTTGTGATTTAATAATACATTATGACTATCTTTCCATGTCAGATTTCTATCTGTTTATGACTGCTAAACTGTTGTAATAACTACATCATTACATTCAATAATGTGGCATAAATAATTTTTTAATAATTTAGTAATTAAGGTTTTTTCCCCTAAAAATGTTGCTATCACAAACGTAGCTACAAATATGTTCCTTGAAAATATATCCATGAAGGCATATGCAACACTTTCATTATAGTAGATCTGCAAAAGACAATTGAGAGCTTTAATGATACATGACATTAAAATTTTCACAGTTATTGTCAAAAGTCTACTTCTATTGTCTATCCCAATCATCTATTCAAATTTACACTCTTACAAAAAGTACATCAAAAAATCTGTTTCCCAATGCCACAAACAATGCTGAATATGAGTGATTTTTTTAAATTTTTGCCAATCTTCTAGTATTGTTTTAATATGAATCTCTTAGATTGTGAGGATGAACCTCATTTTATATCTTTATTAAAGGCTTGTATTTCTACTGTTAATTTCCTTTTTGTAAGTTTACAAATGTTACTAAGTTGTTCATTACTTTTTATTCATTTACAGAAGTTTTTGTGTATTATAAATCTTAATCTTTTAATTGATATACTTACAAATAAATTTTTTTCTTTCAGTTTCTTCTTTGCTTACAGCATCTTTCACTATACTAAAGTTTAAATGCTTACATTACTAATCTGTCTTTTCCTGGTATATACATTTTGGTTCCTATTTACAAAGGCCTTCTCTATAGTATAATTATTTAAAAATAAATTTTTAGTAATTTTCTCATATTTTTTAATTCCCCAAGTTCCAGCTCAATTAGTACAATAATTAGAAATTTAAAATCTTAAAAGCTCTCTTTTTGCTCAAATTAGGCTCTATAATTTTAGAAAGCTAGTAATTATAAGAAGCTCTCGTGAATTCAAACTTGTCTAAATTTTAATCTGGTCTTCACCACTCAATAGTTAAGTGTCCCTGAGCACATTATAAAAACCTATACAAGCCTCAGTTTCCTTTTATAGCAAACATAAATAATAATCATAATTAACATACATATTTTTAGTGAGGGTTAACAAATAATGTAAGTACTTAACCATGTAAATAATCAATAAATGTTAACTTTTTTCTGTCCTGGTATGTTGCATTTGTTTAAAAAATATTTGACTATTTGCTGTATACAAAATAAAAGTACTATTATGCTTAAATGTTTGAAACTCCTGGAAAATTTATTTTATTTATCATTTTAATTATTTATTTAAAATTATGAATTTTAAATGCATGCTTTAATACATCAATTTGAATAAATTATACTGATTTTATGTGCAATTTCTATATAGAAATGAGTTTGTCTCTAGTTGTTCTGCAACATGTGACATTTCTTGCATGTAAAGTACTTTAAAAATTTCAAAGTTATTATTATTCCCATAAGAAAGATATGAAAGCTAGCATTAGCTTCATTTTACACAAAAACTTCCTAAGAACTGTCCAGTTGATAGTAATGGGGCTCATCTGAGAATCACACTTTGAATGTCGCTACATTAGAAGATCCATTCTTGAGAACAGTTAAGGAACCATGTGGGTGGAACTTTATGTTCACCCTCCCTCAGCCAAAGGTGCTGTATTTTTATCTGTTGTATAATAGTTTGGACTTCTATAAAAGCTAGTTGAAAAAAAAAGTTTCTGCTGACTGAAAAATATTTAAACAATAAACAAAAGTTTAAAACACTGCCCTAAAATGCCCTCTCTCTCATCTTCATGTTAGAAGGATAGGGAACAAGATTGCATGTAAGAGATCTTTATGCTTTTCTGAGGAATGTCAGAGCCCATAGACTTCAGGGAGTGTTAGTATCTTTAGCATTGCACAGTTGGCTGGTTGTGGTGGTGTTGTTGCTATTGTTTTTGTTGTCTGGTAAGATTTTGTATAAAGCATTCATTTACTATGCTTCCCAATTTGTTTGAAGACTCTTTCAATCTAAAGTAACACAACATTCTATTGTTATAGATAATCAGAACCTGGAAGCATCAAAATGAACTAAGAGGCCTGTAGAAATCCTATAACCAACCAGGTGAGTATAGTATGAAAGGGAGTCCATCCTTAGAAGTCCACATAAAAACATTTTGACACAGTCGGATACCACATGTGTGACCTATCCCTAAGTGTTGTTCTCCATGTATTTGTGTGTGCGTGTGTATGTGGGTGAGTTAAATATTAGCAAAAGGCCTTTTGGACATCAAGCTATCCTCTCTTGACCCTAGTGTCTCTCTTTTGGAATCAGTAGATTTGGCTTTAACGGTCTCCTCAGTCACATTCAGTTATATCTGGCTATGATGTTGAAGCAAAGCACAGGCTGAACTAGGCTCCAAGCATATCTTCCAGGGAAAACAATAAGTAAAATGCTTCTCAACTTCCATGGGCTAACTCTTCCTTGACTTTCTCCAGTTCATTCTATTCTGAGTTGTTTTAAACTATAACTTTTGCAATCAAATACTTTTTTAATACTATTGTAGTACATAAGAAATTGCTGAGGGCCACATACTAACTTGAATTCACCTGGCCAGAGTCTTTTCTCAGATCTCAGAATATCTTTTATCTGCTCAGTATTTTGAACAATCCTTAAATCAAAATTCTCTTCCACACAGATATAAGTAGATTGCATAAAACAGAACACAGTTCTCTCTGCATCTGCGTTGCTCTGTGATTATCCCAGCATGCAGAACTCAGACTTAAGGAGAACATTCCCTTGGGTAACGGAACAGTTTGACATAATTGACTCTGAGTACAAAGTTGTGTCCTAGAAACTGTCTTGAAGTTCAAATAGTAAGACCTGTTTTCTAGCTGAGTTAGCATCTTGTCAACTATAAAACTTCGAATTTTTCCTCTGTGGAATGGGAATGTTTCATCCTCTTGACTCAAAGAGTTATAGATGGCCCTGACTTATGATTTTTTGATTTTATGATGGTGTGAAAGCCATGCACATTCAGTAGAAACCACACTTTAAATTTTGCATTTTGATTTTTCCCCTGGCTAGTGATACTCTCTCACAATGCTGGGCAGTGACAGTGAGCCGCAGCTCCCAGTCAGCCATCTGATCACCAGGGCAAACAACCAATACTCTGCAGCATATGGTGCTGCCAGATGATCATGCCCAATTGTCAGCTAATGTTAAGTGTTCTGAGCACGTTTAAGGTTGGGCTAGCCTATAATGTTCAGCAGGTTAGGTGCCTTAAATGCATTTCGACTTACAATGTTTTCAAGTTATGATTGATTTATTCAGACTTAACCCCATCTTAAATCCAGGAGCATCTGTATATAACGGACTCAACAAATGCTTTGTAAACATGGAAGTGTTGTATAAATGTTAGCAGTAGATTAATTTTTCTTTCCTCCTTTAGAGCATTCTTGCTTACTAAATATTCCCTGAAATATTTGTTTGAGAGGTTTTAGTCAGTGGAGGGTTACAGTGCTCATGCTCTGACATCGCCAGCTCAGTTAAGGTTTAAATAATCTTATATAGGCAAAAGAAGACGTTGATGCCTCCCAGGAACATTTTTCCCTTAACTCTGCTCTGGGAAGGGCTGTCATCAAGCGCGTTCAGATCAGATGAGGCAGCGAAGGCCCAACTACAAGGGGAAGGAATTCATGATAAAAATATAGGCAATGGCATTCTAACTGCAACAAAGGCAAGCCTATGGACTCACATACCAAAATGTAGCCCACATCAGACGTAAAGTAGACATTTGAATAATGCTAAGCAGTGAAATAAATAAAAATATGATCAAGTCACAGTTTATGTCATTGGAAAGCTCTTAGTCCAGCTAGGATGACTAATCCATGAAACACAAGAAGTATGATGGATATGGTAGGATATGGTAGGGTATGATATGCAGCTAGATAGGCAATATAGACATACACAGATTTAAATATGTAGACAGGTGGATGATGTAATACAGTAATGGAGAGGTGACAAGCATTACGGGAACAGAGAAGAATAACTGATCCACTCTGCCGGGATTAGTTAGCCAAGAATTCACAGAGGTTCAGAGTCATTCCTTCAGCTGTCGGTCTGCCTACTAGGATCCTTACAAGATTGCCTGCAGCTTCCCACACATACCCTCATTCCACTCAGTTCTCTTCCCATTTCTCTCCAATACGAGAAGAAAAGGACAAAGAAGAGTTAATATTTTGGTCAGCAACATTTGAAACGATAAGTTTATAAGGAAATGCTCTTCTCACATGTAGAAAAAAAGTGTGAAGTCACAGATTCAGCTACCTAGTCTGTCCTTGAGGATGTACATGTTCTCAGCAAGTTATTCCTATTACTTAAAAGAAATCCACAGAGACAGCAGCACTCCTTCCAGTTATCAGTTCTGATCAGTGTGCCTAACCGTCCATTGATTTGCTAGCAGTTTGTAATAAAAATTTTAAAATCTACCCCATGGCTCAAGAGAAAAAAAAATTGCATTACATCTTTTTCAGTTTTGAGAATACATTTAAAAGTATAAACTTAGGTTCTGATGAATTTTACAAGGTCATAGTCTGGCTGCTTATATAATGTCCTGTGAAATTAATAAGGAAAACCCACTCACAAAAATTTCTACAACTAAAAAATTGAAAATAATTGTGATGACAATTCATTTTAGCTCAGTTCTTTAAGTTAAATGTTGGCTCCCGCAGCCCGGTTTGCTTTCTTTCTTTCTTCCTTCTTTATATTCTTTTTTCTTTTCTTTTCTTTTCTTTTCTTTTCTTTTCTTTTTTCTTTTCTTTTCTTTTTTCTTTTCTTTTTTCTTTTCTTTTCTTTTCTTTTCTTTTCTTTTCTTTTCTTTCTTTTCTTTTCTTTTAGTGCAAGACAAGAAGAATGTCTTAACTAAATCTTCTAAAAGTATGAGCTTATTTGCTCACCTAACATTTATGATCAGAGAGAACCCTCTCTTCATTGTAAGTTCCATGACAATTTATTTTTTCCTATCTTACTTTTTTCCCATTTCTACTATTTTTCCGACACCTTGTATGGTGCCTGTTTTTCATAGGCTCCCAATAAAAACGCATAACATGAATAACTAAATGACAAATGCAACAGGTGATGTGCACAAGAATATTCATAACAGTATTACTGTTCATAATAGCAATTTTTTTAAAAAATAGAACAATCCAATACCCATCAACGGAAAAGTGGATGAATGAACTTTGCTATATTCATACAACAGAATAGTATACAACAATCATAACAAATAAACCATAGGCACACATAATAATATGGATAAATATTAGTACTATAACACAAAAAGGTAAATCTCAAAAGATTGTATATAACCTAATTGCCTTTTGCAAGGTGAAAAAAAACCCACAAATTACAAATACATGCTTTTAGGGACACATGCATATGCAAGAAGAAACTATGTACAAAGACGTGTAAGGGAAAGACACACACGGGATTTGAGGTGATCATTCTCTCAGAAGGGGCATGAGGGACCCTGGGCATAAGCCACTAAAGGAGTATCTTATGGTTAAACAAATATAATTTTTATAAAGTTCCAAGCTTTTGTTTTGGATGTGGGTTCTAACAACTAATAAATAACTGACTGAATAAATTTTTTAAAATGCCCATTATGAGATTGTGCTGTGAACCAAGGATTATAACCGATTTAATACTTCGACCTGAGGTAATTACACACACACAAAATAAATCAGCGAAGGGATGATTGACAGAAAGAATGAATGCATGAATGGCATTTGTAGCATGAGAGAAAGGGGGATGTCTCAGAAAATGGGAGGTTAAGCAGAGAGGGGAGGTAGTAAAAAATAAAGGGGGAGAGAATCATATTTTAAGGGGCTGCTGATTCCTTAAGAGACTTGATTTCAATAAATCAAAGCCATGATCAGAGACTCTGGCCTTGAAGAGGGATGAACAATTTCTTGAAACATTAGGCTATATTTTTAGTTATATTTAATTTCCATTATGTTAATATTATTTTTTGGAATCATGATCTTGCTGCGTTTCCCAGACTGGAACTTGAACTCCTGGGCTCAAGTGATCCTCCTGCCTCAGCTTCCAGAGTAGCTGGGACTATAGCTGTGCACACTATTCCCAGCTTAATTTTTAAAAATCATGTTCCCTAAATCCTCCAAGATCATATGAATTTGTATATTTAACAAGCAACAAAGAAGTTCTCTGGTAAAATACAAAAGGAACAAATAAAAAATAGTACTTTAATAAAAATATAAACTAGTAATTAGGACTATACAGAGAATTGAAGCAGAGTAATATAATAGTGACCACATAATATTTTTGTGTGTGAATTTGTTTTTCTCAGTCATATTTTTCTAAACATTTCTTTTCATTTTTGACTATTCTCTCCTGGAGTCTAGTTCCATAATAATCTTAATAAGAACATGAAAAAATACATTCTTCTCAAATTTCACAATCTACAGAGACAAGAAATTAATGCATTTTAAAAATATTTTCCCATTAAAACTGAATTCAGAATGGTAATGCAATGCATTTTAACTAGAACCTTCTTAGAGAGTTTGTCTTAACTAAGGGTGACTCTCCTGGTGTGAATGTACAAATACTTGGAGCAATATTTAGGATCAGGACCACTGCAGACATCCCCTTTGAAACCCATTTTATATTTACGCCTTCCCCGAAAGCCAAATATTTACAGTAACTACTTTCATAGAAGCTTAAAAATAAAAGTGTAAAAATTCCATACTCAATTTTGGCCTTATTTGTCCTATTCTGACATTCTCAATTGTTCTGATATATTACCAATCTTTTTTATTTTAATTCAGGTTTTCATGGTCATTAAAAATTGTTGCATTGTTACAATAAAAAATAATTAATATTTGCACAGGGTCTAAAATGACTTCATGCTTTAATTTTCAGACACAGTCAAGTAAAAGTGACCTTCACATCCCATCCAACACTCTCTTTAAGCAGAATTTATGCTAGACTCTAGCACCAAATATTCTCTAACTGACTCTAAAAGGTCACAGTTAATGGCACCTCAAGCTCCCCCCTGATCAGGGTGTTTTTCAGTCTAAGCGGTCTTATATTTTTAGGGTTTTATTTCCCCATTTCTTCTTTAACCTATGTTTTCTTTCAGGGCTGTAACATGATTGCGCTGATGGTATCAGGCTTTTTGCAGTAGTAAATAGTTTCATCTCAGGTTACCTTGGTTGTGTTGACTCACACTTGCCTATCTATTGCTCACAGCTCTGTTTTCTCTGCCCTGACTTTTTCTAGGTTAGAACAACTCCATTCTCCCATGGGACTCCTCACTCACCTCCACAATCTCTGAACTCAAGGGCGCCACTGTTCCAATTACAATCATGTCTAACGTGTTCTATCAGCAGTCTCAGCCTCCTTTCTGATCCGGCATCTGGGGCCCCATCCATCATATTTTCAGTCTTCATTGCTGACCAAGCCTGTGAATCTTGCATCCCCATGCTAAATTTTGGCACATAGGATTCCAGGGAATCCTAGCTTTAATATCCTTCCTGTGCTGCTCAATCAATGTTTTCCCTATTCCCTATGGCCAACATGATAGCATGCATTTCTTAGTCTGATGCTAAATGTTTTATAATTTGACTCCTACAAATTATTTTATGTTTCATTCCACAAGATTTACCGAGATGAATATTTTACTCTAGCCAGGTTGGACTCAGGGACTCCAAAACTACATTATCATTTCCCTTCTTTGCTTAGGCTGTTCCCTTTCCTGCTATGGTTTTGACTATGTGTAATTGAGTATCTGGATCATGAGAGCTACGCAAGAAATACTTGTCAGTTTAATCTGTGTTCAATTCATTCATTGGTTCTATAAAATATATATTTAACATACATTATGTGTTAAGCACAAGAATACAACAGCAAACCAAACAAAATCCGTCCTAGGGAAGGTACATTGAGTAGGGAGAGGCAATTTAAAATAACTTTCTAATTCGCCAGAGGATAAGTGCTATGAAGAAAAATCTAACAGGATAAGAAGGCAGGGGAAAAAAGAAAAGAGTACTATTTTATAGAGAAATGTTAAAATTCTTTGGTGAGAAACTTGGGCAGAGACTTGGATGAAACAGGAGTTTACATGTAAATATAAGAGAAGAACTTTTCAGATACCGGAAGAGCAATTGAAAAGGCCTTGAGGCAGGTCATTGTTCTTGAGAATAAGGAGGGCGATGAGGAGTGAGAGGAAGGGTCGTTATTTGGGAGTCAGTTATCGCAGCATAAAGAGCAGTGTGGTGAGAAAGGATCCTCTCCACTCCATACCACCACTCAGGAAACAGGTGGGTGTCTGCTCACAAAAAGAGAAAGATAAATAAAGAAATAGATTAGTTTTCCCTCACATACAAATGATAACTGAGAAGGAAAATAGGGGGAGAGAGTCAGAGAAAGAGAGCGAGACAAAGAAACAAATTAATTGCCCTCAAATATGAATAACTTAAAGAAAGATACAAAGATAGAAAGACAAAGGAAGAAAGAAGGAAAGAAAAAGAAGGAAAGAAGGAAGAAGGAAGGAAGGAAGGAAGGAAGGAAGGAAGGAAGGAAGGAAGGAAGAAAAGAAGGAAGGAAGGAAGGAATGAAGGAAGGAAGGAGAGAGAGAGAGCAAGAGAAAGAAAGAAAGAAAGAAAGAAAGAAAGAAAGAAAGAAAGAAAGAAATTAGTTTACCTTCACATACGAATAATAGCTTAATTGGACCTGAAATTCTTGAGTGCTTTTATGATTTCACTCTCATTCTTTATATTTCAGAATTTAAAAAGAATATGTGTACGTTAATGTTGGTTGACATCAGTAAGCATTTTAGCACGGGGAGTATTAATTTATATTATTAGCTTGGTAGTATCTTCCCTTTACTTTTCATTTGGAATGTTTATTGTGTAGGTAGGCATTAGTTGCACCAGGTTTGTCTGCCACATCGCTGCTTTTTTTTTATCAAGGTGAAATGCATATAATATATTAAACATTTTAAAGTGAACAATTCAGTGACATTTAGTATATCAAAAATGTGTGGAGGCCGGGTGTGGTGGCTCACACCTGTAATCCTAGCACTCTGGGAGGTAGAGGTGAGCGGATTGTTTGAGCTCAGGAGTTCGAGACCAGCCTGAGCAAGAGCGAGACCCCGTCTCTACTAAAAAAAATAGAAAGAAATTATCTGGATAACTAAAAATATATAGAAAAAATTAGCTGGGCATGGTGGTTCATGCCTGTAGTCACAGCTACTCGGGAGGCTGAGGCAGTAGGATCGCTTGAGTTCAGGAAGTTTGAGGTTGCTGTGAGCTAGGCTAAAGCCACGGCACTCACTCTAGCCAGGGCAACAGAGTGAGACTCTGTCTCAAAAAAAAAAAAAAATATGTGTGCAACTACCACTTTTATCTAGTTTCAAAATATTTTCATCACCCCCAAAAAGAAACCTCAAACCCACTGTTTTTCTTTGAATGCTATTGTAAATGGAGTTATTCATTATTGGTGTATAGAAACACAACTGGTTTCTGCAAGTAGATCTTGTATGTTGCAACATACTGAATTGTTTATTATTTCTAATAGCTTTCTTGTGGAATGTTTGAGATTTTTTATGTATAGAATCATATCCTCCTCAAATAAGGAGAGTTTTACTTCTTCTTTTCCAATTTAGAGGTTTTTTTAAATTTCTTTTTCTTCCTTAATTGATCTGTCTAGAATTTTCAGGACAATTACTGAATAGCCGTGGTGAAAACGTGCATGGTTGCTTTGTTCCTAATCTTAGGAGCATAGCTTTCAGTCTTTCACCATTATGATGATATCTGTGGGTTTTTTCATGAATGCTTATTGTCATTTTAAGGAAGATCTCTTCTATCCCTGGTTTTCTGAGGGCTGGAATCATGAAAGGATGTTGGACTATATCAAATGCTTTTTGTTCACCAACAGAGATGATTATGTAGATTTTTCTGTAATTCTACTAATGTGAAGTCTTATACTGATTTATTTGTTTATTTTGAACCATTCTTGCATTTCTAGGAAAAATCTATATTCATAATCGATATTGATTTTTTTAGTTTTCTTGTGGAAGATCTTTGTTTAGCTTTGGTGTCAGGGTATAAGGATAATACTGGCCTCATAAATTGAGTTAGAAAGTGTTTCTTACTCTTATTTTTTGGAAGAGATTGAAAAAAATTGGTGTTGATTACTTTTTAAACATTTCTTAGAATTCACCAGTTAGGCCATCTGGTCCTGGACTTTCCTTTGTTAGGAGGTTTTGATTACTGATTACTTTACTTGATATAGATCTAAGATTTTCTATTTCATCTTGAGTCATTTTATGTAATTTGCAAGCTCCTCCAAATTTGTTCATTTCATCTGGAATTTGTTGGTATGCAATCATTCACAGCATTATCTTATAATCTTTTTTAATTCTATAAGATCAGTAATAATGTCCTCACTTTTATTTCTGATTTTAGTTATTTTTGTCTTTTCTCTTTTTTTCTTAATCATTATAGCTATAGATTTGTCAGCTTTGTTCAGTTTTTCAAAGAACCAAGCTTTTGGTTTATTAATTTTCTCTATTAGTTTTCTACTTCATTAACTTCTGATCTAATTTTATTATTTCCTACCTTCTGTTAGCTTTGGGTTTAATTTGCTTTTCTTTTTCTAATTCCTTAAGTATGAAATTAGATTATTGATTTGAGATCTTTCTTCTTTTTAAAGGTAGTCATTTATAGCTGCAAATTTCCCTCTGAGCACTGCCTTCATTTCATCCTACAGGTTTTGTATGTTGTATTTTCATTTTTATTTGTCTCAAAGTATTTCATATTCCACTTAAGATTTCTTCTTTGGCCCATTGGTTATTCAAGTGTGTCTTGTTTAATTTCCACATATTGGTGAATTTTAGAGTTTTGTTTCTTTCATTGATTTCTAGCTTTATTACTTTGGAATCAAAAGAGATACTTTGTATGATTTCAATCTTTTTAAATGTATTGAAACTTTTTGTGATATAATATATGGTCTATCCAGGAGAACATTCTATGTTACTTGCAAATAAGCATGTATTCTGCTGTTTTTGGATGGAGTCTTCTATAAGTCTGTTAGGTCTAGTTGGTTTATAGTGTTGTTCATGTCTTATATTTTCTCATTAAACTTATTTCTAGATTTCTGTTCATTATCATGCGTACTGAAGTTCCCAACTGTTACTGCAGAATTTTCTATTCTTTTCTATAACATTGTCAATGTTTGCTTGATATGTTTTAGTACTCTGTTGTTGCTGTTTCTATATTTATAATTGTTATAATTTATCAATGAATTGACCATTTTATTAATATATAATGCCATCCATTGTCTCCTTTATTCAATAGAGCTCTTAGAATATCAATTATAATTTTTTAAAAATTCTTGGTCTGAAAATTCCAATTTGTCCCCTATTAGTATAACTAGCCCATCTCTCTTGAGAATATTATTTGCAAGGAATTTTATTTCTCACCCTTTACCCTTTCACTTTCAATTTATTTGTGTCGTTTGATCTAAAGTGAGTCTCACCTGGACTGAAGGGGGGGGCAAGGGCAACACACATAACCTAAACATCTGTACCCCCATATTATGCTGAAATAAAAAAAAAAATAAAGTGAGTCTCTTGTAGATAACATATAATTGAATTGTGTTTTTCAATCCATCTGCCCATCTTTGCCTTTTGGTTGGAGAATTCCATTACATTGAAATTTAATGTATTTTTGATAAGGAATAATGTAATTTTGATATTTTGTTATGTTTTCTATGTCTCATCTGCTTTTTGTCCCTTTTTCTCTCTCCTTCTTCTGGGACTTTTGTGATACATATATCGGTTTGCTAATTGTATCCCCCCAGTCTCATTTTTTCTTCTGCTCCTTACCTCTTTCTGCTCCTCAGATTGGATAACTTCGATTGCCCTGTATTCAAGTTTGATTCTTTCTTCAGCCTGCTCAAATAGTCTATTGGAACCTTCCAGTGAGTTTACCGTTTCAGATATTATACTTTTAAGCTCCAAAATTTGCTTAATTCCTCTTTATAATTTTGTTTATTTATTAATATTCTCTATTTCACACATTGTTCTCCTGGTTTCCTTTTGCTCTTTGAGTATATTTCAGATAGTTGATTTAAAGTATATCTCCAATAAATCTGATGTCTGAGTTCCCTCAGTTTATGTTAATTTCTTTTTTGAATGGCTCATATTTTCTTAGCTGTATGCTTTGTAACTTTTTGTTGAAATTGGATATGTTTTATATTATAGTAACTCTGGAGATTAGATTTTCCCGCTCCTCGGGTTTGTTTTTGTTGTTTGCTGTTGGCCACATCTTTTTTATTTAGTGATATTTCTAAACTATTTTTGTAAAGTCTCTATTCTTTTTCATGTGTGGCATCTGCAGTCTCTTTTCATTTAGCTTATACTCAGCTAGTGTTTTGACAGAAGGATTTAAAGAGAGGGTAAGAAAGAGGAAAAAGAGAAAGAGGGAGGGAGAAAGAGAGAGATCCTGAAATAACCTCCCAATTCTTTACAAATTGGCATTCTGCTGGAGCACTCTTTCACTCAGCCAGGCACAACTCTGCCTTTGACTTCCCTTCCTGCTTGCACTGAGGTTAGGGATCAGGACCACCCCGAGGTGTAAGCTTAGGGTCTTCTCAGAAATTTCTAGGTATGCATCTTGCCCTGGACATGCACATAACTTTCTAAATTCCTCAGTATGCACGAGCCCTTTGGAATGCCCTAATTTTCCAAACACTTTATTTCTAGTTTTTCCTTTCAGGTTTTAGGTATTTTATTGTTTGCCTCAATTGTAATCTTTTTTTCCCAGTAGTGTGTGTTTGGTGTTCCCCTAATAATGTTTTAGAGGAATGTCTTCTACTTTTCTGCCAGGGGTAATTTTCATAATTTGCTAAACAAAGTCATCAGATCGTCTCAGTCCTTCAGGCAGACCCTAGAAAGGTTAGAGCAGGCTAATATAATTCTCTACAAATAAGATCTACTCTGATCCTTCGGGAATGAAGGACTATGGTTCCACACTGGGAATACTGGCTGCTATCTTTAAGACCACCACTGAGCCAGGGAGGGGCTGGGTCAAGGGTAGATAAAAAAGGCCACGACAGTTTCCTTCCATTTTAAAATTGTCATTTCCTTGATTACTGAATCACCACTTGGTTAATACATATCTTTTCCTATTTTTCTGAGTTCTGACAAAGTTAATTGTGACAGTTTCTGCTTGTGCTTGGTGTTACTTTACTATTTTAGCTGTTATCACTCTTACCATATAAGCTTTTGAATTTCCTATTAATTCCTTTTCACTTTTTTCTCTGAGTTCTGGGAGATTTATTCGAGATAGTAATGTAATTTTTGTTTTGCTTTTTTTATTTAGCTTTCAATCTTCTGTTTAATCTCTCCATTGGGTTTTTTATTCAATAATTATGCATTTCATCTTCAGTCAATCTTTCCCATGCTTAGATTTTTCCCTTTGCTAGATATAATGATGCATGTAATCCACATAAGACCACTAAATTAGATATTTTCTAAAGCCTTCTGTTATGTTTTTCCCATATTGAAAACTCATCCTTATTTTTGAACAAGGTGGATTTTGTTACTCTAAATTCATTCTCCTCATAGAAAAAAATTTTCCAATATAGTAATGTTACATAATTCTGTCAGTCTTTTTTTCTTTTTTTCTTTTAAGAACTGGTCTCTTTTCCTGGGTGTTAAGGCTATCTTACTGGAAAAGTGAAAGACTCTGTGGAAGAGTTTTTTGCCAAAAGCCAATTTATAATGAAAATCTACATTTTCTTACCTATTTTAATCCTGTACGATATGTCTCTTGATTTTTCTGATTTTAGTCCAGGGTTTAGTTTTTTTCTAAAATACTAGAGATAGCTCCCAACAATTAGGGTTTGATTTTATTCTTTTAATCAAGTAATTAAAGATGGGGGAAAGAGAGAGAAAAACCTTATCTATCTCTATTCATCAATATCTACACCAGCAAAAATTCCTGAACTCTGAAGCACAAGGATTTACTGAAAGTTGGAGAGAAGAAGCATCTTTAGAAGCCACTGTAAATGCTTGGGTGAATGTGGGAGGAGGTAAAAGAGTTCCTAAATATACAAATGGGAGGGGGTAGAGTCTACAGAAATATGGAATTTTTTGGAACAGATTGAGCCCAAAGATTATTTGTTTCATTGCATTGACTTCAAATAGAAAATATGCAGGCTCCTCTTTTCTAAAAACAATTAATTGTAATGAAGTAATAATTTAAAAGGAGCCATACCAATAGGAGATTTGGTGTATCTTTTTGTAAGGTTGTTCAAATGTTTCATAATGTTTAAAGACAGAAAATTCCTCATAAGATCTATTACTTTCTTGTTTTGTTCAAAAATACACAATTTTTTGAAAGATGTCTTCCAGCATTTTGCCCTTTCTGCATGCTCTGAATTAGTGGAAGATTTGAATGTTCCTACCAGTAAGCTAATTAATGTAAAATTCTAGAGCTACAATGACAATGTTGTAATTGTTCCCAGCGACTTTTAGATTTGTGTCAGAAAGGCAAAAGATCAACTAAAAGTCCAATTAAAACAAAGTGTAATAAAATCCTGCATAAATGGCTGACTTCATTAAATATCAGCATTAAATATGTATTTCTTTTAAGAACAAAGCTTTTGGATTCCATGAGGAGAACTCTCTTTATTACTGAATAAACATGGCAACTTTAGAAATAGATTTAACTCATTCCAAACCTGTATCCCAAGAAGGTCGAAGAAATTTCTCCACTTGCTCAGGTATTATAACAAGTCCCTTTAACAAAGTTCCAATTTTATATCTCAGACACCTGATTTAAGCAGTGTTTAGAGCAGTGGGTCCCAAACTTCACTGCGTATTAGTATCACCTGGGGAGCTTTTATAAATCCTAATGCCCTGCTTGCACCCCATGCCAATTAAATCAGAGTATCTGGAGATGGGACCAAGGCATCAGAAATGTTTAAAGATCCCCAGGTAAATGCAATGAACAGCAAAGTTTAAGAATCACAGTGGAGATGCTCAAATTTTAGTGTAGCTAGAAATCACATGGAATGCTACCATTAGATTCATGGTTCCCTCCTCCAAATAGATTCAGTAGGTCTAGAGCGGGCACTCCAGGTGACTTGGATGTGAGTGAGCCATGGACATGCTGAGGAAATACTGGTCTAGAGCAGTGCTATTCAAAGGGCTTATACCAAGGAATCAGCAGCATCAGTATCAACTGTGAGCTTGTTAGAAATGCAAATGCATTATTCCATCACTACCTGTGGAACTAGAATCTCTGAGCCTATATATTTTTTAAGCTCTCCAGGTGATTCTCTATGCACATTAAATTTGAGAACCACTGTTCTAGAGCATACCAAGTGTAAATATAGGCAAGTGTTTTCCAATGGCTGCCACAATTCAACCTACAACTCTAGATTTCTTGACTGTTTCAGATTGTCCACCATGGTATGATGCTAAGATTATGCCATGGGTCCCATGATTTCCTCAGAGGCAACAGATTTTGGGGGCTGAGGGTACAAGGGAGCAAGGGATAGTGAACAAGGGACCAGCTATTCACAGGAAAGAGTAACATGCTTGGATTTACAAGCTCCGTTTTTTTTTTTTTTCCTTCTGTGTCATTGACTAACTGGATTAACTCAGGTTAATGACTTCATCACTCTTCTTCCAACTGTGGCAGTAAGAATCAAAATAAGGCTACATGTGGAAAGACTTTTAAAATATAATTTTTCTACCTATGTATGACATTTTATTATTATTGGTATTATATCTCAAAGAAAAGCTTTATGATAAATATATACTTTAAAAAGAAAATGCTAATATCATGTGAAGCTATTTTGGGACCCCAGCTCAGTGATATAGAGAGATGCAAAGGCAGCACTCCTACCTTTCCCAAAAGGAAAAAGCTAGACGAATTGCGAATTGGTGACTTTTCTTGAACCCATTGCAAAACACAGGTTGCAAGGCAATCAACTAAAATCCTAAAGCTGGGAGAAAGACTGCCTGCCAGGAGAGAAAGGACAGGAGAACTATCTTACTTAGGATAAATCCATATAATCAGTAGGAGGATTCAGCTAACAAATTTAACAATCACTAAAAGCCAACTGTGAGTTAGCCTAATTTGAAGCTAGGCAAGATAAAATAGATCATCCGAATAGTCCTATAACCATTAAAAACATTGAATTTGTAATTTTAAAACTTCCCTAAAAAGAAATCTCCAGTCCAGATGATTTCATTGTGGAATTTTACCAAATGTTTAAATAATTAGCACAAATTCTACATAATCTTTTCCAGAAAATATCAAAGAAAATAGAAATAAAAACTTATGTTCATATAAAAACCGATACACAAATTTTATATCAGCTTTATTCATAAAATCCAAAAACTATAAACAACTTGGATGTCCTTCAGTGTATAAATGGTTAAAAAACTGTGGGGTAGCCACACTATGGAATAATACTCAGGAATAAAAAAGGAATGGGTTATTAACACACACAGCAACTTGGATGAATCTGAGTAATTATACTGAGTGATAAAAAGCCAATCCCTAAAGGTTACATACTGCGTGATTTCATTTACCTAACATTCTTGAAATTACAAAATTAGAGAGCTAGAAAACAGGTTAGTGATTGCCAAGGGTTACAGAGGGTGTAAGAAAGGGAGAGAAGTAGGTTTGCCTATTAAAAGGTAACATGATGTATCCTGTGTGATGGAAATATTCTGTGTCTTAACTACAGTATCCTGAATGTCAATATCCTGTTTGTGATATTCTACTAGAGTTTTTCAAGATAATCCTATTGAGGAAAACTGGTTAAAGAGTACACAGAATCATTCTGTATTATTTCCTAAAACTGTATGTAAATCTACAATTACCTCAAAATTTTAAAAAATCATTAAAAATTAAGGAAAAGTTTTCTAAACTCTGTATAGTTCAGAAATGAGACAAAGAATTAAAATTCCTATCAATAATGAGGTCCTCCAAGTAATTGAGAAGACAATCCTATAAAAAATGTGCAATGAATTATGATCCAATTAACTTGTGAAAAGATGCTTACTTTATCTAGTAATCAACAATGCAAATTAAAAAAAAATAAAATGTATTTTAACAATTGACATGTGATCCCAAAGGAAAGAAAGAATGGATATCTACATTTATTATTAATAGTATTGTAAATCAGTACAACTTCTAGAATGGTAATTTGGCAGTATCTATGAAAATTTTAAGAATATAGCATGCATGCAAATAACCCAGAAATTCTTAGTCTGTCCTCTAAACAACTGTACCACATGCCCTCCATAAAGCCAATATTATTGACTGTTGTGTCAAGCAATGTAGTTAATTGATGGGAAAAGAAAGTTAAAAGACAGTCTCTGCATTTAAACTTGTATGTATAATAAGCACTCACGATTATACTAGATTGAGCTAGCTGAAGAAAAAGGAGCTTTTTTGTGAAAATGTAGAATGATTAATGTTGAGTATTATTTCGTCACAGCCAGAGATAGATAGTAAAGATGAGGCAGAGGGCAGGGGGATTATCTTCTTGTGTTATGGTCCTTTTTCCTCAACATGTCTCTAAATCTGAATTACTTGTCCTACCAAGAATGGAAAATTGGAAAAAAATAACTTATTACTTCATTTGGGGGAGAGAACTAGCCCCAAAATGATGTGACAAAATTAGGCATGTCTAAGCCCACACAGGTTCTTGGCAACAGAAATCTTCAGACATGACCACCAAGGTATGGTGCAGACCACCGTTGGTGGTACCTTTGGGGCAGTTTCCAGTCATGAAGATAGAGGACAAGCTTTTGTTTTGTTACCAAGCCTTAGATGAAGAATCAATGCTCTATCCAAATGAACTGAAATTCACAGCAGTAATTCTTTTTCCTAAAAGACTTTTTAAAAGACAGAAGCCCATGTTAAGAAAGTGGGACAAGGGTTATGAGAAGACCGTGCTTTTTATGCAGATGTCAAAGGTTAGTTCCAAAAACTCCCCAAAAAAACAAACAAAAACAATCATTTATGACAAGATTAATTCTTTGGTCACTTAGACTAAATCTCTGTATTTAGTTTCAAAACCTGTTTCAGAAAGGTATGGGAAAAAACAATCACCCGTTTTTCTTCCTGTTTTAAAGAATCCTGTTTATGTTTCTCTTCGGTCCTATTTTTAACAAGAGAAGAGACTCCTGGGGAAATGATACATAGAGAAATAATTTAGATATAAAGGAATTAACAATAGAAAATAATGGTTTCAGGAACCTATAGTGATTCCTTATTGTTTTTAATTAGAGGAGGGGATGAGGATGAGGGTCTTCCTTAGTTTTTGAATGTAATATTTTCACAGGGTTAAAAATTCAAAATTTATTAAAGACTGTAATAAAGGCTCTGACTCCATATTTTGATGTATGATTGCTGACTTCTTTCAAGCTTCTCTCTCTTCTTCCCCTTTGCTTCCACACCTAGATGGGCCAATAACAAAGCTGCACATGTCCCCTCCTTTGCTGCCTGCTGGAAATTCAAACTTCACAAAACCCCAGCCCATGAAAACTCCTAGCCACTCTAAGAGCCTGTTCCACTCTCTGCTCCCTCAAGCCAGCACAGATGTGCTTGTGCCATCCTATCCTGCCTGGGAGTCCCTTATGTGAGTGAAAAAGCTTTTCCTGACCTCGGAACATGTGGCATCAGTAGTCTCAACATACAAACCAAAATTTGGATGT
Source organism: Avahi laniger (assembly GCA_963575035.1). NCBI lineage: Eukaryota > Metazoa > Chordata > Mammalia > Primates > Indriidae > Avahi > Avahi laniger. The sequence continues at coordinate 41,086 of CAUYSK010052199.1, forward strand.
AGGGACAGGGATGTCTTCTTTTTGTGGAATATCCAGAACAATGGTGCTATGCGCAGGATGTCTAGATGATGACCACCACCAGCAGAGTTCTTTCTTCTCTTGCTGTGGCTTGCTAAATTGCTCTGCTGCCTGCCAGTGAGGAATCATCTTGGTCAGTAGCTTGCTGGCTAGCATATTCTTTCAGCTGCTTTGCTGTCTTCAGGCAAGCTTGTGCCTTCAGCTGTGCCTCTGTTATATAGTATTAATAATACTATAGTATTATAGTGGCCTTGGGTTGGATGTCTTATTTCACATCAGCCAAGACCTACTGTGTGTCTCAATTCCAGCATAAGTCAGGATGGACCCTAGGCTGAGAACAATGCCTCATATCCTGTGATCTTTCACTATGGCTCAGGTAAGCATTGAATTCCATTGTAGAAAGTCCTCAGGGGAAAGACTGACACCCTATAATATATGTGGGTCCACTTGTGTAGAGGAAGAGCTGTTACTATGTGGCATGCTGAGGTCCAAAATCCTAAAAGCAGATGGCTCACTAAGTCCTCACAAAATGTCTTTACTACTAGGGCTGTTACCTATGCCTCAGTCATCAAAATAACTGCAGATGTCAGGATAATAAGGGGCATTGCCCATGGTGTATCTGTGGCACAGCAAAGGGCTTAATTGAACCATTGTGATGGCAATGATTAGAGAAAAGAAATACTTATGAGCTGAATAAAGCATCCTCTCAGCCCCAAATATATCCAGAAACAGAGAAGAAGTGAGAGAGAGGAAGAAACTCAATACATGGAGAGAAAATAAAAAGCTAAACCAATGTCCACAAATTGACCCAAATGGAAATCCAAAATTTACCAAAAGAATTTCTACAACAAAAAGATAAAAGTGTACCAGTTGGCTTTTGCATTTCTGCCATAAAGATTCTGAATTAACTTTAAAATCAGCTGAAATCCACCAATTGGCAAACCTTTATGATCTTAACAAATACGGGGGTTAAAGTTACAGTTAAACTTGGGGAATCCCACTAAATTTAAACAAGGTACTTCTGTAATCTTAGAGGAATTACTGAACATAAAATAGAGGCAAAACGGTTACACCTCACCTTAACTATCAGAACTATTGGTTTGCCTGAATTTCCCACCATCATGGAACCCATTCTCCTAAAATATCCCATAGAAATAATGGACCCTCTGACCCAATGCCTAATAAATTAAAATTCATTTAAGTCATTGGCACATATAAATTTGCTTGACAAAATGGGACCTTGTAAAATAGTTAATATGGCCCAATGCAAATTAAAACAGGACCTTAAAAGATTGAAACTTTATACCGTTACAGAACTATTTAGTGATGGGGAGATTAGCCTCACTCCTTCTCCATTTAACAGCCCAATGTCCTATTCTTAAGAATGAATGGAAAGAATGAATGCTGTCTTTGGGGCGGGGGGGGAGGGGTTACTACAACATTAATGCTGTAGTCCACTTGATACTACTGAAAGATTTGACCCCACGTTATCTGTAGTTGGAGAACATTTTGCTGCCATTGTTTTGGCTAATATGTGCCATTTAATGCCAATGTTAGGAGTCCTTCAGCCACAGTTCGCCTTCACCTTCACAGTAACACAATACATTTTTACACATGAGGTACGCACCTCACTAGTCTTACCATTGCACACAGTCTTTGTAGGCAAGATCTTAACTGTATCCAGCTTTCTCCAGGAGCAAAGAAACGACACCACACTGGAATCTTCCTTTGAGAAGATTCATTTGGAACACTCACGCAAAAGTGTTCACCAAAAAAGGGGATAAGCCATTGTTGTACACATAAAGCAAGGTCCTGTCACCTCACTTAAATTCCTGAAAATTATTTGGTAACCTGAATGCCATTTGGTGTTTGATGCTGTAAAAGAAACAGTTATTGGCACTCTGAAAACATTAAAATGAGCTCAATATATTTTAGGCCTTTTGAGGTACTAAATAGAATTTACAAATTTTACCTAAGTCTATTTAGGATTTTATTTGCAAACCAGCCTCCTTGAATGGAGCTGCCTCCAACAAAGAGCTCTATCATTTTTCCAAATTGCAACATAATGGGCACTTCTGTGAGTGCCCACCCCAGAAACTCCCTTACTTTAGATGCTTAGGAACAACTTCTCATATCACCTGGAGTCTCTGGACCACCCGTGCTGGCATTGCATTTCCCATAGACTTTCAACAGAAGAAGTTGCCTTCTTCACTCCATACAATATGCTTTTAGAGCAGTGGTTGCTGGCCATGTACCAGGCTTTCCTAGAAATAGAGCCTCCCACAGGTCCTGAGACTGTGACCCTTGCCAATTTCTAACTCATAGTCCCAACACAATTTCATGAATAATCATTCATTTCACCACTGATTTATGGTATTTTTTAATGGGTAATAAATGTCCTTATATGTCTAGATCTATATTGAACTCTATGATTTTCTATTGATATTTTTCTATTCATGACTAGTACCACCCAGTGTTAACTACTGAAGCTTTATTGCATACATGTTGCCTAATGCTTAATAGAACTAGCTCCCATTCTTATTTCTGACTCCCACTTGATACTGTGAACTTGTGAATTTCCTAGACCAGGGCCCTTCTAGGTCCTTAAGTGTGGCCTTTTGACTGAATCCAAATTTTACAAAATAAATCTTTTTATTTTTATTAATGCATTTTTGTTCATGTTTTGTATTTTTATTTTATTTTTAAAATGAACGTATTTAAAGTACCAAAGAATATAATAAGTTTCAATGAAATAATCCTCCCAGATTTAGTTCTAACTTCCCCCTCCTAACTGACGCCAATGCTGCCCAAGGCTAGTTGACGAGGTTGAGCATGCCAGTCTGTTATCAGCTTTTGACAATGGTGCACTGTGTTTGTATTTGAAGTGGAATTTGTGAATAGTTGTACAGTTCAATGGTATTTTTTAATTCTGTCTGCTTAACAGCCTATTATATCAAAGAAGACCAAGAGAACGCTGAAGGAAGAAAACAGATATTTTAATGAAGATTGGGAATTGCAATATTATCTTGTTTCTGCTAAAGATACGATGATTTGCTTATTTCGTGATACTGCAATATCAACATTAAAGAAATTCAGTGCTCATCGGCATTACAACACTCATAAGTACCACAATTATTTTAAATTAAAGGGAGAGGCATGAAAGGTTATATTGCAGAAATTAAAAGATGAAAAGCAAAAGCAAAGACAATTCTTTCAAGCAGCAATAAGATTTGGAAATAATGAAACTGAAGCAACTTATGAAGTAGCTTGTATACTTGGGAAAAAAGGGAGCCAGTCATTCAGTGATGTAGAAATTGTAAAAAAAATGCGTTGTCGAAGTCGTAGGATGCTTAGACCCAGATAATGTTTCAAAGTACAAACAACTGCCTCTTTCAAAGAGAACCATAACTGATCAGCAGCATAAATTAGCTTTCAGCTTAGAAACTTCATGCAATACTTCAAAAGGAAAATACATATTATTTAATTACTTTGATGAATCAACTGACACTACTGATGTGGCATAGGTTTCATACTTCATTCAGGTGATAAAAGAAGATTTTCTTTGCTACAAAGAGTTACCTGCTTTGGGCACTCTTGCAAACAAAACATGGAAAATAGGTATCTTCAACAACCTTCAAGATAAATGTCATGAAGTTGTACTGAATTTGGTAAATTTAGTGAGTGTATGTACTACAGTATACCTTCCATGACAGGAAAACACGAGGGTTTATTGTACAGATAAAAAAATATTAACAGATCCAGGTGCTCTCATTTCTTTTTATTGTATCTTGTCATCAGGAAAATCTCCGTGCTAAAGCTACCATGTTAAGTGACAGTTTGCATCAAGTTATAAGTATTGTTAACTATATTCCTGCAAATGTTAACATGACATTTTCAGTTTCATAACATGCTAAAGTTGACCAATGAGGCATTCAGTGTGGATTTGCCATATCATTCTAAAATGTGTTGGCCATCAGAGGGACAGGTATTAGCCAAAATTTTATCTCTGTGAGAACAGATAGTTAAATTTTATGAAGAACATAATCAGCAATGTGAATTATTGAAAGAAGATTTCTATAGGAATGCAGCATTTCTGTGTGGTATCATGTCAAATCAAAACAACTTGAACATTTCTTTGCATGGTAAAACTAATTCTATATGTGATGTAGCAAAAAGTCCAAGCATATCAAAAAAAGCTATCTTTTTTCAAAACACTTCCTCTTCAAAAGGAAATTTCAGATTAACATTTTCCCCAGTTAGCAAAGGTCATCAATGGGCAGGATAATATATATGACTCATTTGAAGAATATGCAGCTGTTATAGACCTATTAATTGGAGAATACAATAAAAGGATCACTGACTTTGAGAATCATGACATCGCACTCAAATTAGCATTTCAGCCTCGCCTAGTTGTTATCACCAAGGCACCCAAAGAACTACAGATGGAATTGATTGAACTCTCAGTAGATGACATTTTAAAGTCATTTTTTGATGCTAAGAAACATTCAATTGAAATAGGGAAAAATGCAGAATACCCACACCTTCGGCAACATACCCAAAAATGTTTTATTGCTTTTCAACTGCTTATTTCTATGAATCTACATTCTCCTACCTAACCCAAATCAAGATGTCCTTAAGGTCACAAATGACTGATACCCATCTATTAATAGGTCAACTGAAACTGTGGACCTCCATGCTGCAACCAAATATTCGAATGCTTTCCTACAAAAAGCAGATACAACAAAATCATTAAAATGTTAGCTAACTTTAAAATTAACAAATAATTTTCATTTTTTTGGAATCTGTAAATACATAGGAGTTAGATTTTTACAACATAATGTACATTTTTAAGTATATGTAATTGAAGTTTCTCGAATGTGGCCTTATTTGATTACAGTTAATTTAATGAGGCTTTCCAACATGAAAAGGTTCCCCACTCCTGCCCTAGACCAAAATATCTCCTCTTATAGGTGGAACTGCTACTCTACCCTCTATATGATCAACCCCACATTGAATCTCTGGAGTGAGTCCTGACCTTCAGCCTATGGTTTCCAAAATTTACTGCATATTAGAATTTTCTGGGCAGCTTTAAAAAAAACCCCAAATGTCCACACCTTCACCCCTGTCAACTGCTGCAGAATGTCTGAAAGTGGAAGTCAGGCAAGAGGATTTTTTAAAGTTCCCAGGTAATTCCAATGTGCTCCAAAGTTTAGGAACAACTACCTTAGGCTAATTCAAAAAGTAGATACCCAGGTAAATGCTCACTATGTCAATTGTGATGCAAATAGCATGTTCATTGATCTAGGAGCTCTGTGATCTAGCCTCTTGACCTTATAAACAAAATTCTTTGTGGTACTCATTCTTTCTCTCCCTCTCTCTCCCCTTTCTCAATCTCTCTCTCTCTGTCTCTCCATCTCTCTACTTGTTTTTATCACTTCTTTGCTAAGGCTAAAAGTCCCTAAACTGTAGCAACTATACATACTTGACAGTGATAGCTTGTCTTCTTGTATGGCCTCTTGTGCAATCTTACTGATATTCCTGCTAGACGAACAACTAAACTCTTTATCCTTAAATGTTTCTGTTCACATTACCATTCATTTGCGGGTACACTTAATCTTGAGTCCCAATGTTTCCTGTCTGGCATGACCCAGAGAAGAGTAAGCCCTTACCCCCAACCTATTTCTTCAGGATTATATGGGGGTACTATTATGATTTAGACTGTTAAAGTTTTTGTGTTATATCACATAAAAAGAAAATTCAAGCAAAAATACATATCTCAGAAACAGAAATAATACCTTAAGAACTCAAAAAATTTGTCAAAACAAATTCTTTGGAGGCTTCTTTATTTCTTAAGACTCAGTGGGAATTAAAACATTTATATTTCATGATAAAGTTTCATAGTTTTATTTTTAATTGCATTCTATCTCATATTCAGGTTTTGGCTGAGATTCAAAGTTTACTAATTTGTGTTTGGTGCCTTAATTATTAGCGTACTTTGCTGACACTCTACAGAATGGTGCCAACTCTCCACATTTGGTCAGCTTTCCTTGTAAGTTAAATATGTCAGGCCTAAATGAAAGAAAAGAACCTCAAATATTTTTTTTAACTGCAGCCAAGTAATCTCAACAGCTGTTTATTTTTTATTTGTTTGTTTTTAATTAGAAAAAGGAAATAAAATTCCATTTGCTCAAAGTTAGCCTTAATTGCATTTCCTCAAATTTATTTTCCTCAATTTTATTTTCCTGCAGTTAAGTAGTTTTGTGACAATACACAGTGGTATTGTTGGCTTTTATCTGTTGCCTACAGTTTAATTTTATACACGACTTTTACACTAAGGGATCTGAATTTTGTTTTATGGGTACTCATTATTTTTGTTGCTCTTTTTACTGACTGAAAATATAACCACATTTATTATTTAAGGTGAAATACGGCAAAACCCAATTTAGTAAGATGTAGCTCTCCTTATCACCATGTATCACTCCTCTCATCCCCCATCCTTCTGGTCATACAGTAGGCTTGGGTGAGTAACGGCCAGCATCAACTGGGGCAGGTAAGACATCTTTGGCAGGAGGGTCATAGATACTCCATCCTCATAGCCACCTACAGAGAAACGCTCTTGATATGGGATGTAGAGTGATGTATCTATTGTGCTAACGTTTCAGGAAAGATATCCATGTATCTACTGACCACTCTGCCTTCCTTTTTAGGTATACCACATGATGCTTGTAGATGTGTAACAGAGCCTCTTACACAACATTCCCCAGTGCGTATCTCATGTTGCTCTACTCTTGAAGAGCTATTTAAATATGGCTCTTCAAAAAATTCTCTGAAAATAATAATTATATTATCTTTCTTTATTAAAATACTGAATTATCCCTGGTCCTGTATTATATCGTATATTCAATGCAGTTACCTTCAATATAATGAGAACCTAAAGACACTAGGATAATTGGGAAAATCATGGGCTTTACAGTGAGACAGAAATGACTCCTATCTGAGCCGTAGCATTTAAGATCTGTGTGACTTTGGACAAATTACTTAAACCTTCTGAGGTCCTAACATCATCATCCATGAAACAGGAATATAGTGCAATCCTAGTAGTGTTATTGAGAAGATTACATATGAGAATGGTATTTAAAATTTCTTCTCAACAGAATACTTTTTAAAAATGAAATTATGCACAGAACTTATACACTGAAACCCAACAGGAAAAGCAGATAAATTAAAAATTGAGCATCTTGGCAAAAATTTATTATTGTTGAATTATTTAGTAAAATATTTAAAAATGAAAACATAAGGTATAGGGAAAGTTTCTTTGGAAGTTCTGGAAGTCTCTAGATAAACCAGACTCAAGTTTATTTATTGAAGACTTTTTTGAATGCCGTATCTGTGTTTGGCACTGTAATAGTTGCTGGGATACTGTGCTGAGCAGAACAGGAAGCATTCATTGACCAGGGATTTTATGCTCTAGTCAGGAAGAATGGCAAATGGCAGATAAGCAAATCTATTTACGAGCTCTCTCTGAGAGTTGTGGATTTTTTTGATGAAAATAAAAATGGGGTAATATAATGAAGAATGAAGATATTAATTTCTGAAAGGATAGTAAGGTAAGGCTTCAGGAGATGATAACATTTGAGCAGAAACATCCTTAAAGTGAGAAAGATATGTTAGTATGCGGAAAGAGAATGCTCTCTATGTCGATATTTGGAGAAAGGATGTTCCAAGTGAACAAGAACTCAAATGTGCTGAGACAGAATTGCTGTTGACTCATTTGATGTATAACTAAGAAACCAATGTGACAGTGGAGGAGGAAGCCAGCAGGGAGCAATAGGAAATGCAATTGGAGTTCATTAAAGTCTGTGCTCTGGGGGATCTTTATGAGCCATGGTAAGGGTTTAGGGCTTTATACTAATCCATTGAGAATCCACTGAGATATTTGAAGAGGAAAAGTGATCAAATTCATGTTTTTAAAGGGTCATTTTGCCTATGTGAAAAGAGTCTGTAGGATACAAGGGTAAAAGAAGAGGAATCACTATTGTACTAGTCCAAGAAGGGAGGATATTGACTTGGACCATGGCAGTAGCAAATAAGGCTGTAAAGGGCTATGATTTGAGATATATTTTGGAGAAAGAACCAACAGAATTTGTAGACAGATTGGATGTGAGCTCCAGGATATCTCCAGAGTTTTGCACCAGAGGAAAAAGATCCAAAAAATGGTAGACAGAAAAAAGCCACAGCTCTTCTTTCCCATGATTATTGCAAAGAAATTTTGAGAAAAGAGAATATTTGGAAATTCTTCCAAATGTTGCCATGTGATACCCATAGCACAGTATGTGGTAGAGAAAAGTTTAATATTATGGCATAGATCTCCATACAAGATTGTGGTTATATGTGCCTTGAGAGGAGATGTGGAAATAAGGACAGAGATTATAAGGCCAGTTGCCATCGTTTATTTTGCTTTGCTTCAATGCAATGGTGTCTCCAGAATTTTTGTTCAGAAGAGTTTTAAATGCAGCAGTTTTACTGCATGTGTTGACAAGGGAATTTTTAAAATATTTTTGAATGTCATACAGTTTTTGATGGATGGTATTTTAGAATTAGTAAAAATAGCACAAGTTTCTAAAAAGTATATGGTGCAACAAAAATGATGCAAAATGTGATTCCCCTCGGAATCTCCCAAATTATCTCCAACATTGCTGTCAAAATTATTTGTCCAAGAGACAAACATTCTGTTGAAACCTCTTGTGGGAAAACCACTAACAGATCAATGGAAACACTTTGGTAAATATATAAAATTAATTCTTCACATATGTTATGATCCAGCAATATAATCCAAGAGAAATTCTTAGTTTATCAGAAGACATGTACACAAATGTCTTTAGAGCCACTGATCAATATAACAAAAACCTGAAGTTGCAAATATACCTGTTAATGGGAGAGAAGATAAATAAACTGTGTCATATCAAACAATACAATATATCCTAGCAGTCAAAACAAATCAACTATGGGAACATGTAATGATATGAACCTTCATAATATAATGTTAAGGGAAAAAAATACACTCCAAATGATTCATACGTATAATATCTTCTTCTTAAATTTAAAGACAAATAAAATAAAAAGTAAGTTTTGAGCAAAAGAAATGAGAATATAACTAAAAAATAAAATCATATTTAAAAAGGAAGCGAGAGAAGGATGAACACAGGATTCGGGATGTGAAACCTGTGAGTATAGTGATACAGGGAATGTGTTCATAGGGAGCATAGGATTCAATGCAGGTTATTGTCAAGGTCTTAACTTTTCTTTAGGATGGTGGATCCATGGACAATTCTTACTTTTTAAAAATATCTAACTATATATTTTAAAAACTTGAAAAAGTGGGGAGGTTGGATTCATGGACCAAAGGATAGAATGTCATGTATTAAAAATTTATCCAAGTATCCAATGTATCCAAGTCAGTGCGAGGTCCTTTGTAGAAAATGCAGTAACTCCTATTCTCCATAGCAGCAGAATTCAAATAGTTTTTATTACACAGACCTATTTACGAAGTATTATTACCATGCACTCCCAAAATTCATGCATATGTTGATTTAAACACCTTAAAAAATTGATGTGCTTTGGAATTATATTATTTAACATGTGTAATATATTATTTAAAATATTGCATTACCTCAAAATAGACATTTTCAAAGAATTAAAAGACGAAGTAAATATTTTTATTAATAGTTATTGATTTACTTATTAACAAGAAAACCTTAATAATAGAATATATTTCATAGATATAAAAATAGAAAGAACTATTTGATTGAAGATGTTTATTAGTTCTGAAAAGTTTCATTTGACTCTTTATATTACTTCAAAATTCAAGGTATGGTTCTAAGTGCAATATATTATGATGCTTGATTTTAATGAATATATTTGAAAATGTACCTCACAATGAAAATGAAGAATCAATTTGAAAAATTTGGTTATTGGTTCATGTCATGAACCTCATTTTGTAATTTATCCACCAGTTAAGCAAAGATTTGTTATTGCTGTTGAGACTCAACAGGCAAATTTCCCTTATTATACTTTAAAGGTGAAGGGTCTACAGGACAACCTTTAAATGTCTCAGTAGAGCTTGTAAGATTCGTGCTTGTCTGGTCCCAGCCTCCTTTCTAAGACATACATGGAGCCTTTTCTCTCTTGAAGACATGCCATGTATCTAAACTTCTCTACTTCTATTTATTTTCCTGGACATGATATTCTTCATAATCTCACTCTCTAGGAAACTCACTCATTCACCAAAATTCAAAATAAATGACACCACTTCTTTGAAATCTTTCTTCAAGTTCCCATGCATAATTAATCTTTTTGTGGTCTGTGTATTCACAGTCTGTGACTAATCTTCATGATAGCACATATCACAATGTATTATAGTTTTCAGTCCGTATCACTACTGCCTCTGACAAACTGTGATCAACATAGAGAAACTAAAACTTTTAAAAACACGCAATAATCTTACTTTATTTCGTAATTCCTCTACAGTGTTTACCACATAGTAGGAATTCAATTCTTGTTAAGTCAATAATGAATGAGCAAATGACCAAGTGTTTAAATAAATCAATGAATAGATAAATGGAATTAAAAAGGCACATTGAATCCCAGTGAATATTCTGATAAAGTTAATTTAATTTTAGCAAACTTGGGCTCTGAGTCTATGCAGATAATTGGACATGGTAGCAAAAAATTCTTTGCAATCATTCGTTTAATAAAGAAGCAAAATATTCTATTTCATTTCCACTTCTTGTCAACATATAATCAGCCTGTGATTCTTAAGATTGAAAGATTAAATGATAATAGGGGAAATTAGTGCTAGGCTATGTGAGGATATCCTATGCATATAGCATGATTACTAAAATCCAGGAGCTATTATTATGTAGGAAACATTCAGCAAACGCCCAGTTGATAATAAGTCAAGACATGACTAACAAATATCCCAAGAAAGCTACATAAGAAAATAAGAATAAACACCTTATGATTTTTTTATGGGAATTGAATGGAATAGTGAAATAGTATTTTTCAAAAGGGCTTTATAAATTTAAAAATACCACACATTGCAAAAAGTTATTTAACGTTAGAGGTAAATAATTTCAGCAGGGAAATGGAAAAAAACCACCTATTGAAAATATTTTGGGGAGTAAGTGGGTAGCAGTTAAGCTGGGCCTGGGAAATGTGATTCCATACTCTGGAGCTACACATATAATGCATCTTAGTTGTAAAGCTGCCTCCGTGGGAAGATATGATGCATGCCGTGGGAACTTTCATTTGGTGACAATGGCCAATATCAGAGTTTAGGAGAGCCCCATCTTATGCCATTGTTTAAGATTTCTCAGAAGTTAAAAGTCCCCAAGACCTACATTGTTACTTTATTGAGAAGCTTTAACGTATTGACTCATGTTCAAAAATGATAGGTGATGTTGTGTTCCCAGCCGTGACATCTTTGCCTAATTTAATGTATTAAGCAGTGATACATCCAGCCTCAGTAGGTGATCACCTTGGATAACTATGGATATTAATGAATAACTATAATTAATAAACTAATGACATCTGTCCCCATTGGCCATAAGGGTAATGAATGGGTTACAAGATCAACTTCATAATGCCTGGTGATTGAGAATGAGTAGGGACATATTGGGGTTAAGAATGTATCTCAGAAGGCTGAAAGAGAAAACGTAAGATAGTGTTTGTTCTAATTCTTTATAACATTAATAGAATGAGGCAATTCAACAACCAAAGTGGATTCAGTGAGGAAATATTCATGAACCGTCCAAACCAATAGATTCAACCAATCTGTTGTGTCTTTTTCCCGGCAGCAATTTAAACCAAGTGAAAAACCAGAGTTTGACATTGGGTTGCCTGAATATTAAAGTTTGTTCTACATAACCTACCATTCCTCGCTGCCTTTTTAGACGTCTCCTGCTGTCTGTGCTAGCAAGTGATATAATGTGTAGCACCCTCCCTGCTCCTAGGACTTAGCCTTCCATACTGCCTTACCTTTGCCCAATATCAAACCAAACTCCCCTACTCTATGTCTCTTTTTGAGGTAATATTCACATGTAATATCTATATCTATATAGATATTCATATATATTTTTTCATTAATTTTTAAGAGAGATGGGGTCTCACTCTGACACCCAGGCTGGAGTGCAGTGGCATGATCATAGCTCACTGTAACCTTGAACTCCTAGGCTCAAGTGATCCTCCTGCCTCGGTCTCATGAATAGCTGGGACTACAGGTACACACCACCATGCCCAGCTAATCTTTCTATATTTTGACAGAATTGGCTTGGAACAGAGAACATTCTGTCACATCCAGTTACCCTTTAATTCTGAGTTGAATCAACAAGATATAGTTCAAAATAAATAAATGTAATCTTCAAAAAATAAACAAAAAGATGACAGATGCCACCCTCCTGGAGTCCTTTTGTGTTTTGACCACCAGAAAGCTTAGGATGAACTATGTGGTCAGTTCCCCTGATATTATTTACCTTTCCTTCTGAAGGTTTTTGTTTGTTTTTTTGTTGTTGTTTTGTATCATTTTAAGTTTTATACTTTAACTCCAAGTATAAATTTTTTCTTGATTTTGTGATTCTGCAAGTTTTGTTATAATTGTACTCCCTTTTATACAAATAGGTGGAATTTAATTAAATATTAATAATGAAATATAGAACTAAAATAACTTGGATTATCATTGTCTAACTTTTAAACATTAGTATGAGTCAGATGATAGAAATACTATGTTAGATCAAAAGTAATACTTACCCTGAAATTTATTATATAGTATATTCATACACCTTAGTGATCAAACCATATTCAGAATATTGTGTCTGAATGTGAAAATCATACAGTAGGAAGACTATCAATTATTAGTGACAAAGTTTTATAATCAGAGCAGTAACATGAAGTAAAGCCTGCCTCGAAGTCTTATTTGCAACATCCACACTTCAAATCCACCGAGGGTCCTCCATTTAATAGCAGACTGGATTCAGAAAGCACCAAGGAAGACCACTGGATCATGCATACATAAAACACATCCAGTCAATGTGCACCTATCCAATATGCTACTTCACATTATTAGCCTTCTGGCTGTTTCTGATTTGTCAGGTATGATGGGATTAAGATTTTAAACACAACCAACCGTGCATGCAGCGGATCAGCAAACACATGAGTATCCAGGCTGGAATGCCTGTGCCTTAGCTAGGGTACCCTCTCTCAGTGGAGGAAGAATTGATAAACTTTACTCTGAAGAGAGTCCTGGAAAAAGCCTCTGGAGGCTTTTTGTTTCTTTGTTTTTGCTTTTGGTTTTATTTTAAATTAAGAAGCAGTTCACAATAGATGATTAGATGGACTAAATGATACCTTATTTCTCTAAAATTTAACTTCATAGTTTATGATACACAGATCACTATGACTTTTCCCAACAGAGTAACTCTCTCTTTTTTTTTTCTATTATCCTTAAAATAAGATTTAATTTCTTCAATCTGGTTATCAGTGTTCTCTACAATCTGACCTCAGTGAAACAATTGTCAATTTTCACACAGTATAAAACTGGAATAAAAAGAGGCATCTACCCCCTGGATTGTAGAAATATTAAACAATACAACATAAAGAGGACATAGTCATCGAAAAACAGCTGTCATAATTACCATCTTTCTCATCATCATTGTGTTCATTATTAGACAGTCTATTATTCCCTGGTATTTATTGATCTTTGTCAGAGTAAGCACAATTCTAGACACAGGATAGAGAGAGTGTTGATCCATAATAAGTAAAAGAATCATAATATTAATAATACCTTTTATCATACAAAATAATTTTAATATTTTGTGACATTTGATTTTTAAGAGAGAAAGAAGAATCATAAGAAAGCTATTTAATATTAATATTTACAAAAACCCCACAAAAATTTCTCAACTTTGTTAAATATCAAGTAGTCTTAAAAGACGTCTTTGCCAAATGTTTAGAATCTCGGACTGAGGAGCCTGAAGACCTAGGTTTACAGCCTGGTTTTGCCACAGATTAGCAGTGTGGCCTGGGGCAAGTTTCACACTTTCTCTGTGCTTGGTTTACTATACAGATGGTCTCTGACTTATGATGGTTCAACTTAAGATTTTTTAACTTTATGACGGGTTTATCATGACACAACCCCATCATAAAATCAAGGCAAATATGGACTTAACAATTGTTCAACTTACAATTTTTTTTATTTTACAATGGATTTATCACAGTATTAAATGCATTTTGGAATTATGAGGGGTTTATCAGTATGTAACCACATGGTAAGTCAAGGAGCATCTGTACTGTAAAATGAGGAGAGCAATAATGTGCCTACCTCATAGGGCTGTTGGGAGGATTAATGAGTTAAAATATTTAAAACAGAGCCTGGGACACAGTAAGTCTAAGATGTTTTGGTAACGTTGGTGAAGAAGTGAAGTGAGAATTTATCTGTAAATGATTACTTCTAAGATTTTCAATCATAAATACAAATTGAATTACATTTACTGGACTAAGATTATTGAGATGAAATAATGGTTTTAGATATCTGAGGCAAGATTAAAATGAGAACCATAAGTTAAATATTTCTCAGGTGAGTTTTTAGTTAAACATTAATTACTAATATCTTTTTTACCTTTCCTCCCACTCCCCAAGAAGTCAACCAATGAAAGTGTATTAGATATCTATTCCTACATAATAAATTAACCCAAAATGTAGAGGCTTAGAACAACTATTATCTCATAGCTTCTGAGGGTCAGGAATGTACGTATGGCTTAACTGAGTCCTCTAGCTCAGGGTCTCCCACAAAGCAGCGATTAAGTATCAGTCAGGGTACAGCCATCCCAAGGTTCAGCTGGAGTTCTATTTGCTCCTAGGTTCACTCAGTGGTTGGTCAGCAAGGTTCTGTTTTTTGAAAGCTGTAGCATTGAGCATCTTAGCTCTTCACTGATTGTTGGCAGAAGGCCAGGGGCCTCTCCACTGAGCCTCCGTAACATAGTAGTTGGCTTCCATTAGAGCAAGCAAGAGTGCAAGTGAGGGTGAACAAGATGGAAGCCAGAATCTATTGTAACCTAATGTTCGAAGTGACATTTTTTACTTTTCTCAAATTCTATTCATGAGAAGCAAGTCACTGTACCCAGACCATGCTCAAAGAGAGGTGATTATACAAGGGTATGACTAGTGGATCAGGGCTTATTGGAGACCACATCAGAGACAGTCTGCCACAGTTCTAATGCTTGGTTCATGTGTTGCCTGCCCTAGTAGGCTTGATGTTCTATATATGCTAACTCACCTTGTCTAGAGGGATATGAAGTGGTCAGACAGCAATCTTTCTGACCACTTCATGACCCATTTACCATAAGGAAGTATGGTGAATAGGTATTTTTGATTGTATAATTTTTTTTTGTCATGTTTTGAGGAAATTAGGGAAAGGAGGCATTCCCATATTGGACTAAAACTCAGAGATGCTTTCTTTTCCCACCAAAAGCCAAAGGATAATGTAATATTCCTCCTAATGCTGTATCAGTGATTGGAGAGAGATAGAAAGGTGGGGAGAAAAAGAGAGGGATTGAGAAGTCAGAGTTAGAATTGCTGGGGCATGCAACAGAGTCAGATCACAGCTTAAGGGAAGACCCTTCCAGGGTAATATATGACTGCAGCCAGCAAGCTAAAGAAACTAATAAAAGGATGCTCTCTCAGGTCTAAGTAGCACTCAGACATGTATCAGACAAGGCCCCAAAACACAATAAATAAGAACAATAACTAAACTACATAGAACATTCAATTTGTGGCAAACACTGTTCAAATTTCCCAATTTTTAACTCTAATCTTTACAACAACTCTATGATGTAGCTTTTATTGTCCCTCTCTTTTTTGCAGATAAGACTGTGGTATAAATAGATAAATTACTTGTCCAAGGTCATGCAGCTTGTTAATGGCAAAACTTTTGGCATTTGAACCGATATCTCATGCTTCAGAGCCTGTGCACTTAACCACTGATGGAGATGCTCTACTTAAAACATGGTAGTACCAGTAACTGCTTCATCCCATGCGTATGGAATAAGAGCAGCATAGGATAGAGGTAAGTTAGTGACATTGAACAAGAAAGAACATTCAAACAGGAACAAAGTAGAGATACTTTCTTTAGCTACACTTGATTATACTTTTTATCAATTTCTTAATGAAGGTAAACGCTAGTTTGGTAGTCAATTATATTATATAATCATAACCAATTTAATTATATAGTTTATCATTCTACATTCTATGGGTTGAGTTCATTATTCTCAAGTAATCCTTTTATTTTAAACATAATGTCCTTATTAATGAAACTATCTGGTATTGTAACAAATAACCAGACAAATCTTGACAATACTATACCGTGTGTGGTGAGCAACTGAGCAAAACTTACAATCAGCAATTAATATATGCCTGTAGTAATATCTTTTAAAAGATTTATTTTTTCTTTAGTGTGTCAAACATACTGCTCACTGTCCCTTCTTCCCATTTCTTCCCCTTTCTCTCTCTCTCTCTCTCTCTCTCTCTCTCTCTCTCTCTCTCTCTCTCTTTTGGATACACAGACAATTCTTGCCATCTGCCAGGGAAGTGGCAAAGAGAAACAAGAAATTTGGAAAGTCAAATTTACCCCCAGAGAGTGCACTGAATTTCAGTTATATTCTCCCAACATTTGTTGAACATCCAGTATATTTCAGGAAGTGCTCTCTCAATACCCCTGCTCAAGCACATGGCCTTATTTTCAATAGCAAAGGCACGATATTTCTAGTGCTGTAGAAATAAATCAGATCTGAAAGGAGAAGGGGGGCAAGACCCAGGTTCATGTCCGTACAACATACAACCCATGCCAGGTGATTTGGGGAAAGAAAATAACTGCAAAACATATTGCAGATTTCATATATGTGTTTTGTATTTCTATAACTGCATGCAGGTATTTTCTATTTGGTGGATATCAGAAATGTGAGGACTGTTTGGTTGGGGTGGGGGCAGGAGAGAACAGGAGGAATAAGTCAACTCACCCTGCTGTTTCCTCTGTTTCCCTTTTCTCCTCCTACAAAGGATGACTTGTTCCTTGAGGATTTTCAATTAAATAGGAACTGAATACATTAACCTTTTCTGTACACAATACATCCATCAGAACAGCCTTGGTATGCCCTTGGCTTCTGGAGCTGGGCTCTGAGAAAAGCTACCATGATATCTAGCAAATACTGGGCAAAAACTGGTCCAGGTGAGAGTTAGAAGGCCTCCACAAGTGTGCATAACACAAACGATTTACTTTAAAAAGGATTTTTCATAAGTGCAATTTTAAATTGGAGAAATGTGCCAGAACCATGTGTTTGTTGAACTGACTCTTCTTTAAAATAAGACTATACTAAATAGCCTGGCATCCAAATTTTAACTACAATACACTTTTGCAGTAGTTTCACATGTATATCTCACATCCTCACAATTACCTATGAGATAGACCAGGGAAGATAAGACAAGAGAAGGGTAAAAAAAGAAATTAGTGTTAATTGAGCCCTTATTATATGACAGGCACTGTGTTAGGGGCAAGTATTTTTAATATTCCTGTTTTTATAGAAATAATGATTCAGAAAAGCTAAATGACTTACCAGTTACAGGATCTCTCAAGGTGAGCATTCTTGAGCACTGTGAACAAGACAGTTCTTTGATGTATGGGACTTCCCCAGACATTGCAGAGCACTTGGGGTTTCTGGCCATACACGTTAAGCAAAATTAGTACTCCTTGATCCACATGATAACTAGAAATGCCTCCACACATTTTCACACGCCACCTGTTAAAATAGGTATAGAGGTGCATACATACCACCTCTGTTTGAGAATTGGGACTACATCCTGCGCTTCCCGACTCACAGATGTCTTTACCCACACCTGCTGGAGAGCCTTCCTTACCTTCCCATATTAGCATGGACAGAGTTGCGGCTTTGTCATGCTGGGATAGCTGAGGCTTTTGTCCAGAGCTAGAGATCTGTGTGTGTGTGTATGAAGCGTATGGCTTAGGGACTGACACTATGGGAGATGAGTGGAGTAGGAGGAGAAAGGAAGTTCTTGCAGCATTTTGCCTTTTACTAAACTGAGTAAGGTGAGACGTTTAACCCAATTCAAATTCAGAATATCTTTCATTTTAAATTCATTTATTGATGTATTTAGAAGTATTTTAAAAGCATTTGAGGTAACATAAGACTGGCAGCATACAGCATACATGTTAAGAATAGCACTCTTGTGAAACTGTAAGCAAATTACTATTCTCTAAGGAGTAGGGAGGGTCACGGACAACAATAATACTTACAGTTGAAAAACCGGGCTACCTGTAAGTAGTGGCAGAAAGACGTAGAAGAGTTGCACAGGAAAAGGCAGCTGAAAGGAATAAACACAAATGTTCATCACATTTTTGTTGAGACCCAATACTACATGTAGACGATGCATAGACATATGGCCTAAAGCAGTGGTTCTCACAGTGTGGTTTCCTGACCTACAGCACCAGCATAATCTGGAAACCTAGACATGCAGATTCTCAGGCCCCACCCCTGAATCCGGGATCCCAGGGTGGTGGCCAACAGTCTGTATTGGTATAGGCCCTCCAGGGGATTCTGATGTGCACTTAAGTTTAAGAACAACGGGTCTAAACTATGTTTCTGCAGTGACTTTCACAACTTTACACGTCTGTCCGTGCTAGTGTCATTTGCTTCCTAGGCTTTTCCTTTCCTTTTCCATTCCAGTTCACTTATCTCCACCCTCATTCCCTCCAAGCCCCACCCTCCCACCCCGCCACACACACGCACACACGGATACACATTCAGGGACCACACACTTGATTTTTAACTTTCTGTTATATAGAATATGGATTGATCTGTCTTCAAAAAAAATGCATAGGTTCACCTCTTCCCCACCGTGTCTGCATCCCACCCTATCCAACAGGTTTCAACAAAAGCCCATTTCCCCAGACAAAGGAAGTAATATGTGGCCTTTCCCCTACAAGTAGGCATAGATCAGGTGGGTGGCTAGAATGTATCTTCATGATGGGTGTCAGAAGTGTGAGGACTGTTTTTGGTTTGGGAGAGGAGGGAGAGATGGCCAGGGGTAGTGTTAAATCCATTCCTCTTAACGTCTGTGTTTTCCCAAAAAAGTAAGTATGCATATAAGAAGATTCTCAAAAGGATGTAGCTTCAGGAAAGGAAGTGAAACACTAAGACCCATTTTTGGATGATAATTTTCTCACAAACAGGAGGTGAAGTGGGGTCCTAGCAATCCAAGGTAAATTTAGAGTACATTATGTCATGAGCCAGATGACTTTATAGTTCATACATTTTCTTTTTTTATTCTCATTTTTTTCGTTGTTGGTGTTCTTCAGTCTTTAATGAAACCTTAGCTTCCTCTGGCTGTTAGACAAAACAATAAATGGGTGTGGTGTAAATACTTGGATAGAATGTTCAAGAAACAAAAGAACACATTTGTGCACCGGTATGGTTTGGCAACAATTAACACTGTAAAGGTCCCAAATAGTCGGTAAGCCTTGCAGAAAATAGTAAATTCCCCTTAGCCCATTTGCCTGTGAATTCTCTTTCACGCTCATTGAGTCTAGGAAATTCTAAAACTAATAGAAATTAGAGCCCAAAATATAATTTTAAGTCACTTACAGGGTTTGCATGAGGCCCATTGCATGTGTCAAATTGGTTCTGAAAAGCAACATTCAGGGCTCCAAAAAGTACAGTCATGAATTGTTGGCTAAAAGTAGCTCCTTAACTTAGCTACAGGAGCATAATTACTCACATGAAGGAAAGCAGAGCAGACACGCAAAAAACTTGCTGGGAAAAAATGCACCATTGAGGCCTGGTAGACTGAAAACTACTTAATGGTTTTGTCGAATGCAATTTTGATGATTATTTAGCAATCTCCTACCCGCAGCATCCAAGTTCCCAGGGCATATCCTAAATTGAAGGATATTTATAATAAAAAGATATAAGTTTCCAACTCTCATTTTTTGCCAAACATTAATAAAAATTGAATTAGAAGCAAGTGCCTTCAAAGGCTACTGGCAAGAGGTTTGAGTATTGTAACCATGTGAATCTGATAAGAAAAGGAAATGGTTTCTCTCTCTTTTTTTCTTTTTTATTATAGTAATAATATAAAAACCACTTTAAAAAAGTTGTGGAAAAAAACAGAAAAATTTTCCCACATTCTAATGCACTCAGAAAGACCAGATTCTATTTCTTTTCCACATTGCAAAGAATACACAGATATGAAAGGGAGCTACCATGATTAAAAGCTGCACAAATACCTCAGACCACAATAGAAATTCTGAATCCAAATGCCCTTTTCATTATTTTTAATGAAATGCGACTTTATTTTCCCACACACTCGAAATTGTGTTAACAGAGAGTTCAAATATGTAAATGAAGCCAAAGGCCAGAAGAATACCTCCATTCTCTGTTTCCAAAGGCCGTGTGAGGACACCGGCTTGTGCCAAGTGAACACATGGGAAGAAGAAAAGGGGGATGTTGGGTTTTTAACTTTTTACTTCTTAATCTTTTTTGGACTTAGGCGAGTGCCATTGCTCATTTTGTTTTCCTGTGCTCTCATGAGTACAGTTAAAGCTAGTTCCAGGAGGTATTGAATCAGCTATATCTAAGAAAGAGCGCCATTTCAGATTGACACCCTCTAGGACCAATGCCAAGGTCCTCACACGTCCTTTTCTGTTCTACTGTTTTATTATCTAAACACACACCATGTTGTTTCCAGAGGTACAATGGAAAGATCACTGGATTGGGCATTGGAAGACTTGCATCACAAGTTGAGTCTAATTCCCTTAATTTATTCTTTTAACCAAAAAGGACATAAAATGAACGGGCAAATGCTTCTGTCTCATAACCCTTGCATAAGTCAGTGACACTACACAATCTGATCACCCTGTTTACTCTTTCTCCTGTTTCTTTGACTTATTCCTCAATGCAAAGGAAGTTTAGGGTGATGGGCAGGTAGGATTAAAGATGCAGAGTATAGAAGAAAGAATAAGGCACAAGCCATGCTAAGGGGTGACTTGTACCCCTTACAAGCTGACAAGGACATACAGTGCTGGCTCCTGACTCCTCTCTCATCCCGCTCTGTTGACAGAGTAGCCTTGTTACTTTTCCTCGATAATATCAGGATCATTCCAACCAGAGCATTTTTATCCTTGCTGCAGTACTGTACCTGGAATGTTCTTTGCTCAAATCTTCATGTAGCTGGTTTCTCCCACATTGTTCAGGTCTGAGCTTTGATCTCACCTTCTAAGAGAAGCCTCTCTGATCCACTTATCTAAAATAACACCTCCACATACACTCTGCTTTACTTTCTACATGATACTTAAAATTCTCTAATTTTATTTGGAGTGTTTATCTGTTTCTGTGTCAGTTGTTTGGTTTTTCCTAACCTCAATAGAATAGAAGCATCACTTGAGCAAGGATCTTATCTATTCCATTTACTGGTGTATCCCCAGGGCCTGCAATAGTATAAAAGTATATCTCCCTCATTAATTAATTCTACATTTTACCTTCTATTCAGTTGCTCAAAATATGTAGATAAAAAATGAATTGTTAGAAGCATTAAACATGATCCTTGCCCCAGTTTGCTTATAATCAAGTTGAGTGGACTTGTATTAAATGTACAGAAAGCTTAATAGTAAAAGATTTAAGTAAGATTTCAAGAAAAACAAAGTCAGAGAGCTATCACAATCATAATGAGGGAGTAGAGCAGGAACTGGCTCTTTTTTCTTCCAGGATGAAAAGACTACTAGAGAATTTTGTTCCCTTGTTTTATTTTTATCAACAAATGGGAAATACATTTTTTAGATTAGTACTTTCCCAAGGATGGATTTCTTCACTTGTCTTTGAATCTTTCTTTCTGTTCCTGAAAACACCCCTTAGCTCATTATCTCCATTAAAGTGAAATCTCTAATGAGGGCTTACATTCTCAATGCCATTTTAAAGATATTTGAAATTATGGGATTCAGATTTCTCCATCACTTTCCTCTTTCCACATGAAATATTTATTCATTTGAGTCTATTCTTCACTGGCCTGAGAAATCGACATTTGGCACCTTATGTGATGCAGCCCAGGGCTCACTCAGAAACTTGCTTTCTTTTTCTTTCTTTCTTTTTTTTTGAAACTGGGAATAATCTCAGGGTTAGGTCACTACTCGTTCTAAGATTTCCAGCCATGCATTAGATACTGTCTGGCTGTACTGAATACGTATATCCAGTTTCCATCTAAGGGAAATGCCACGGTCAAGGTTTCTACCACTGCAGAAGTGCCAGGCGGCTCCTGAATCACAGGCAGAGGTGATTTCGTAACACATGATGTTGGCCCCTTGCCCATAGCTGATTGGATAGGACCAGTTTAACTTCAGGCATAGGGTTAGAAAGGTATCTGGCCTCCTCTAACTTTTCTAAGCCTTAGATTTGCATTCTCTAATGTAAAATGTGCCCCTTGCTTTCTTTAGCAGACTGCTTCGTCTCCGGAGTAAGATATAAATGTGAGTCAGAGCGATCTCAGGAGAGCTATTTAGAAATTTCAAAATCTTTGGTGGATCCAAAAAAAAGATTATTTTTAAATTTTATATTTTAAATTGTGTCAAATTCTGCTAACAAGAGAAATAATTTACTTTCAAGGGGGGCTTATCTTTTTATTTGAGGATCAAGATTATCTTGTTACCCAGAGGTGAGGCCTAAAGCCTAGATTAGAAGAGAAAGTTTGAGAGAAAGAACTTGCCTACATAGCGTAAAATTCAAAACACTGCTTCACTAGAGAGAGAGTAGCCTATTAATTATCTAATTCTAGAAGGGAATGTGTTGGGAGCCAACATGGCCGTGAAGCGGCAGCTTATGGCAGCCATTTATGCCAGCCTTCACTTCCTCCTTCTTCCTCCTACCCTGGAAATTCCCACGCTCGATTTGAAAGTCCCGCGCTTCCTTTCCCGCGCGCGCCAAGACCAACGACCCCTGCTCCCTCACGTCACCCGTCTACCACCAATCAGCGAATGCCACGGCCCCTAAACTTACCCTTCCCCCTTCCCAGGGCATATAAGCAAGCACCCGACAATAAATGCTGAGGCTTGATCAGAACTTTGTCTTGCCTCCATTTTGTGTGTCTCTTGTCCCGTCTTTCTCTCTCTCTCTATTTTCTTCTCTTCACTGGCAGGTAGTCCTCCCCTCGCCACCCCACGCTGTATGTCCCACGGGTCGGGACATAAACTGGCGCCCAACGTGGGGCGAGGGATTCGGACCGACGCTGGTGCCACTCGGGGACGAATTCGGGCCACGGAGGAAAACGGATCATCCAGAGGCGCCGTCGGGCCACGGGGCAGTAACCGCGGAGGAGGAACCGACCGTCCAGAGATAGATTTGGGCCGCGGAGGAAACCCGATCGTCCGAAGGCTAAAACCC
>CAUYSK010052202.1:0-96589 GCA_963575035.1 Avahi laniger
TTTTTAGCTGTCCAATTAATTTCTTTCTATTTTTGGTAGAGACAGGGTCTCGCTCTTGCTCAGGCTGGTCTCGAACTCCTGAGCTCAAACAATCCGCCCACCTCGGCCTCCCAGAGTGCTAGGATTACAGGCGTGAGCCACCACGCCCGGCCCGCAGATAATTCTTTACTGAGGGGGCTGCCCTGTGTAACGTGGGATGTTTAGCACCCCTGGCCTCTACCCGCTAGCTGCTGGCAGCAGCCCCACGCCCAATTTGTGACAACAGAAAATGTCTCCAGATACTGCTGAATGTCCCCTGAGGTCAAAATCACCCCCATTAAGAGCCACTGCCCTGGGGTCCCTCTGCTTGATTCGACTTCAGGAGGAAAGGAGAAGGGGTGGAGGGGCTCCAGTGCCCGTTCCCTGGCCGAGGCCACCTGGAGACTTGGCATGCTTGAGTTGACCACCAAAGTTACGTGGTCACTGCCAGACAGCAGTGTTTTAGGAGCTCTTCTCCTCTGCATTGCACGTGCTTTGGGGGAAACTTTCATGAAGAAGATAAAGTCTGCTTCTCAGCTGGAAGCCAAGGCTTTGGTCTTTTCAGAGGAGATTAATGTGTTGAGATATAACAGTGTCCAGGGCCAGAATCCAGTGCCTGGTGGCCATGGGCAGACAGATGGGCCCCGATGCCTGGCTCTCCCGACTTGAGGGAGGGCAGGCCATTGAACCCTGCGCATTCTCAGAAATGCCGTGTGTCCCTCCTGAGACCCAGTCTCGGCCTCTGAGGTGCTAAGAACCTCTATTAAATCTGCTTTGACTTCTGAACGATAAGGTAGATGGATAGCTCATTGATTTTTTTTCTCAGAGCAGACAAGG
Source organism: Avahi laniger (assembly GCA_963575035.1). Lineage (NCBI taxonomy): Eukaryota > Metazoa > Chordata > Mammalia > Primates > Indriidae > Avahi > Avahi laniger. Next base: position 856 of record CAUYSK010052202.1, read on the forward strand.
GAGGTGGCATACCGAGGGCAGGCCTATCTGACTGGGGCTGGGTGACCCTGTTAGCACTGAGGCTTAAGTGACAGCTCAGTGCAAAACGCAGTTGTTCCTCAGCTTTTCCTGGAACCAGGGGTCTCAGCACTTGTGATGTTCTGCCATTCCATGTTGTATGACGGGACAGTGCAGTGCCTGGCATACAGTAGACACTCAAATGTTTGTGGAATGAATGAACCAATAAGTAGTAGCAATAGCCTGGACTCCGTCGCTGGCTAGACTTTGTGACCTAAGGCACTTTCTGAGTCTCCGTTTTCTCTTCTATAAAATGCAGACAAAACCAGCCTTCTAGGGCCGTTGTGAGGCTTAAATAAGATATTGGCTTTTGGTGGCTATTCCATAAGTTCTCTTTCCTTACCTGGGGCGGAGATGGGGGTATGCACAGCAGTGGGCCCCGGAGACAGAGCCCCTGCCCTATGGGAGTGAAGTCTGGGGGGAGATGAGGTTTGCACACATGCAGGAGAGCAGGAAAGTGGTACTGTGGGAGGCGGTCTCTCTGCCATGTGCTCAGGCAGCAAGTACTGTCCGGTTGAAGAACAAGTGCTTGGCACGGAGGGTAAGAGTGTAGATTCGAGCCTGACTGCCTGGCTCCACCACCCACAGCCTGAGTGACCTCGGAGCAGGAAGAAAGCCTCTCTGTGCCTCAGTGTTCTCATCTGTGCAATGGGCATGATGACCATTCCTACCTGATAGGGTTGCCCTAAGGACTAAACGAGTTAATGAATATAAAGCTCTGTGATTATTGAATAAATAATTTTAGACACGGGGCATGTGGGCATCCAGCGTTTGAATGGGGAGTGCTTCAGACATATTTTAAAGAATTGCACCGCATGCCCCAAGGCAGCTGGGACTGGGATGGTGATGGGCCACCTCCTTCGGCTGGACTGACCCTTGCTCCCGGCCCCTCTGCCTCAGAGCTTTGAGACAGTGGCTCTCTCTCTGTTCCCCTTCCCAGACCACAAATAACATCACGTCGAGGCATCTGAAAGGCTCTCACCCGGTTGACCATGAGCTCACCTACTTCCTGGAAGCCGCCCTGCAGAGCGCCTACGTGAAAAACCTGAAGAAGGGGTAGGTTGCTGGCAGTCGAGCGGGACCTGGACATTTCTCTCTGGGCTGGGGCTTCCGAAGTGGCCTCAAGGGTGGTCTTCTGCTCCTCTGGCGTGTGCGCCTGCACGGGTGCTCCCGGGAGAGGATCGAGTGGGGCTGGCTCATGTCATGCCTTGTCAGACGGAGGCGTGCGGAGGCGCTCTGGGTTGGAAGGGCCAAGCTTCAGGAAGCTGCTGGAGCAATGTAGCCTGCGCGTGCTTTGGGGAAACTGCCGAGAAGAGAAACAGGTGCGGTTTCTTGAGAGGGGGAGTGCCGGGAGCCTGGGTGCTTGGGAGGTGATGTCGGAAGAGCGGAGGACAGTGAGCGGGCGGTGTGGTGCCAGTCTGGCTCTGTTCACTGTCATCTGCAGTGTGAGTAAAGTCATTTCGTTTCTTTGAGCTTCAGGTTCCCCAGAAATCACATGGGAAGGCTGATTCCTGCTCATTCCAGCTTTCAAGGGATGGTGGCGTGAGGGGAAGTGTAGTGAAAATAAAGGCCTGGCACTGTTTGGGGGCTGCAACTGTCCCTGCTGATGAGGTGGTGTAAAAGCTTGTCTTCTGTTCGTTGTCTCAAGGGCCCCTGGGAAAACTCACCTGCCTGAGACCCAAGAGCCGTGGTGCCTGGAAGGCCTCCGTTAGGCGTTTGCTCCTGGGGGAAGCAGGGCCCCACTCCGAGAATAGTGCAGGGGGCGGCCGGTGCTGGCTGCCAGGCCAGGAGTGGTTGCTTCGTGGTGTGTTGGGTGGTGGTGAGGGAGAGAAGCTGTGAGATCAGGAGTGCACGCTGCCGGCAAGAGTGGCTCCGAGGAGGTTCTGTGGGTGCTCAGCCCTGTCTGCGGATGATGCCTCTGCCAGTCTGGAGACTCCAGGCAGGGGCTGCAGTTTCCTGCCGGTTTCTGCAACAGAGACTTTGGGGCCCCTCAGCTCCCTCTTCTGCATCAGCACAGTCTGTGCAGACACCATGGGCCGGGGCTGCAGGATGTCACCGGCCAGAGGGGGGGCTCACATGCTGAGTGCAGGCAGCGCCCGCGGGCGGCTCATCACACCTCACCTCGGCCACGCAGGTAGTACCTCCTCCTCCCTGACAAGGAGACCCAGGGCCAGGAGAGCATGGCTTTCCTTGTACTGACCGCCTGGAATTCTCTGAAGCCTATATGTCATTTTTGGTGTGATTTATTTAGTTAAATTTCACTTTATTCATTCCTTTCATTTAAGCTGTTCTTGGATAGATGATTCTTGCACATGGTACCTGTTCAGTAGGAAAAAACGAACTTACTGTTTTCTCCTCCTCTATACTTTCAACACAACACAGACCACTTCTGTGACCAAATGTGTGGGTTTTTTCCCCAACTCACAACCAATTCTCCAACACCAGCTGGGTGTCCTATAATTCGGTTCACTTCTGACGCTGGTGGGAGTTAGCACAGACCCCACAGGCTCAGTCCCACAAGACTCCCCCAACCTCAGACACCCATCGCAAGCAGTAGGTCCTGAGGTCACCACCACTTCGGTCCAGCTTGGGTACAAATCAGAGGTTCCCATGACCCCTTCTCAGGTTCAGTAATTTGCCAGAGTAGCTCATGGAACCCAGGAAAGCAGTTTGCTTACTGTTTGATAGATTACCGGTGCATTATAAAAGAGTACAACTCAGGGACAGCCAGGTGGCAGAGATGCATGGAGCAAGGTACGGGAAGGGGTGCGGAGGGTCATGCCCCCTCTGGGTGCTCACCTTCCATGTGTTCAGCACCCAAAAGCTCTCCAAACGCTGTGGCTTTCTGGATGCTTCATTATGTAGGCATGATTAAGTCATTGGCCACTGGTGAGCGATGCAACCTCCAGTTGCTCTCTGGTCCTTTGCAGAAAAAATTTACTGACCCCTGCTCCAAATAATCACTACTAACATTTGAGGTATGTCTTTCATGTTTTTCTATGTGTAGATTTGCAGATATATTTTTTCTTTTTTTAAACAACAACTACATAGTACTCCAACATAGTACCCCAAAATACAAGTACATGCTGCTTGTGTCTTGCTTGCTTTTTCCACGGGGGCTGGGGTGTGAGCCTCTTTCATCTTCCTGCTCGGTCTCTCCTCCCCACGAAATTGCTGGCCATGGGGTCGAGGGGAAGGTGGCTGCGCTCACGCCTGCACATGGGCTCAGGGTGGGGTGAGCACACTGTGGACTGCGGCAGGTCAGGCTGGAGCTGGCCCCCAAGGCGGCAGGGAAGAGGCACAGAGACGGAGGAGTCAGGAAGGGCTGCAGAGGTGGGGTGAAGCTGAGGAGTCTGGGATGTGGGGATCTGCCGGGGAGGAGCTGTGGCCAAATACATTTGGGAAACAGTGGGTTAAAGACTTCTCAGACCCTTTAGAACAACAGGAAGCTGAGTGAGCATGAAGGAAGGTAGTGAGTCTCCAGGGCACGTGAAGTTTTGCAGACTCGGCTTGACATGGCGCCCTTGTGTGGGGTGGGCCCCGGGTGTTCTGGGACCGCCAGGGAGCAGTGTGACTGCAGCACACGGGGCGTCTGGCCCAGGCAGCCCCTCCATCCAGCGGGCATCCCTGTCCAACCCAGCAGCCCTGAGCTTAGGTCCTCAACTGGCTGGAGGAGAAGGAAGTGCAGTCGCTTGCCCAGAATGCAGAGTATGCCCAGGGGAGGCCACTCCTGGGGGCAGAGGTGGCTGCGATGACGTAGAAGGCAGGTGGGCCTGGACCTGGGGAAGGCCTGTGCCCTCTCCTGACTCCCTCCACTCTGCCCTTCTTGTTGGCTGGGGCGGGGAGTGGGGGGAACTGCACGAATCCCTGTCTTCCAAATGGCAGGAATTGGGTGGAAGGATCTCAGCCAGGAAACAGGCTGCCTCCCTGCTCTCTCCTCACGCCTGGCAGCGCAGCAGAGTGGGAAGCGCAGCTGTGGAGGCAGCACACCCAGGAGTGACCCCGGCTCTGCTGCGGGAAGCCTGTGTGTCCGTGCACACATCCCTTGAGCACTCTGAACCCCCGCTGCCCTTACCTGCACAGTGCAGGTGAGGACCATGCCCGCCTCGCAGCACCGCTGTGGGGATCAGATCATACCTGAACACCTGCCAGGGCACCTGATACATCACAGCTGCTTAGAAAACCAAAGCCAGCATTATCATTTATTTTTATTATTTTTTGTGCAGGCCATAGCTGGGCAGGCTCTGGTCCAAACATGAACTTTACACCTTTTGGGTTTTTTTTAAATTTGTTGAGTGCTAGGCCAGGGAGGTGGCAGTGTCCCTGCTTGGGAGAGCTGAGACGGCTGACCCCCAAGGGTGAGGCTGGCCACGGAGCCCGGCTCCTCAGAGCACCTGCGGCCATGGGAGATGGGGCCTAGGGGTCAGCCCGCGGTGCTGAGGAGCACGGCTGCCTTTCTCCACCTCTGCCACCTGCTTTTGGGTCCTTTTTCGGTTTCTGAACTTTGGTTTCAGAGAGACAGTGGCTCAGAGGGCTGGTTCCTGTTTTTATTGCCCAGGCAGCTGTAGCTGGAGACCACCGTCACCCTTGCTTTGCTGTGCCCAAGGCTGCTGCCGGGAGCCCCCTCCCCTGGGGAAGCCCCTCCCTCTGCCAGTCTGAGCTCCAGGGGGCAGATCTGGGCTACTGGAAAGATGCTGCCCTCAGCTACCTGCCTGCAGAGATCTGGAAGGAAGGGCAGGGGTTGTCACACCTTATGAAGCCTGGTGTGAACCCGAGGAAGCTGACCCTGTGTATCTAGGTGGGCTGCAGCCTGATTTTGTAAATAAACTTTATTAGAACACGGCCACTCCCATTCTTTTATGTGTTGTCTCAGCACAGAGCTGAGTAGTTGTGATTGAGACCTTCTAGCAAAGTCTATTATATTTGCTATCTTTATTTGCCCTTTACAGAAAACAGCTTGCTGATCCCTGCCCTACAGAGTTTAGAGGGTCCTTCCCAAGGACCCTCGTAGGCACAAAGGGCAGAGGTGCTGCTTTTTATATCAGAGCCCCATGGAGTAGATTTTGTGGGGAAGGGACAGTTCTAATTTCAGTATTCTGTCTCGTTCATTCGTTCATTTAACAAATACTCATTCTAATAATGCGTGTACTTGTGAAGTGCTAGATTGGCACCAGGCACTTGTTAAACACTGCTTGCATGTGTGTGTTAGTCCTCCCAACAGCCCTCTGAGGTGGGGACCACAGCGTCCCTGCTTCACAGATGGGAAACGAAGGCACAGAGGACAAAAGTGACCTGTCCTGGGCAGAGCCAGGATCATATGTGGCCCAGCTGACTTTTGGAGCTGGTGCTCATAACCACTAGGCTACACTGCCCACCACAGAAATCCTGTTCCTGAGACCCTGCCGCCACCCTCGAGGTGTTCCCTGCCTAGCGTCAGTTCCCCCGAGGATGGTCACACTCGGCACGTGCCATGTCTCAACTTTTGGTGTGCAGATTTGGTGGGTGCCCTTGCCATGTAAGCCAGATTGGGGTCTGGAGGTTGGAGGCCACTCTGTGGCCCTGAGCAAGCCCCTCCTAAACCCCACCAGCTGGGCTTCCTCCCCTCTAAGATGGGGCTTTTCTGGTGGCCCTACGTCCTGGGGTGTGAGGGTTGGGTACAAGAGAAGGGGTGCAGAACACCTGGAGGACAGACCTCAGCTGTTAACTCCCTTTCTGCAGAGGGTCCCCCCGCCACCTCCTCTGGAGTCACCTGCTCCCCTCTCCCACGGCTGCATTTCCTGCAGGTGTAATGAGGTCAAGGTCAGCCAGGGACAGCCAGGAGGAAGGAGGGAGAGAGAGCAGCATGATCACGCACCAGCGGCCTGCTGGGCTGGACCGTGAGCCGACTGTACAGTGCTCTGGGAAGAAGGCCGGGTGACCTTACTTCACTAGTGAGGGGACAGAGGCTTGAAGAGATTGAGTCACTTGGCCAGGCTTACGCACTGGGATTCTAGCTCCAGGTCGGAGTGGCCTAGATACCCGTGCCATTTGGGTGTGGAAGGGCAAGTGCGGGGGGGGGGGGGGAAGGCAGGGTCCCGAGATGGCTGGGAGCACTGACTCAGGCTCATTTTGCCCCTCCAGGACTCTGAATCACCATTCTCGAAGGTTGGCTCCTCTTCCTGCAGGTGGTCCCGCCCCTCCTCAGGGCCTATTTCCTCCCATCTGCATTCAGCACACTCAGGCTGTGCGTGTGGCCCGCGGGTCGTGTGTGTGTGTGTGTGTGTGTGTGTGTGTGTGTGTGTGTGTGTGTGTGTGTCGGCAGCGCGCAGAGGCATTCACCGACCCTCTGGGAAAGCCCAAGCCATTTCATCACCTCTCTGTCCCTGCAGCTCTGCCCCCTCCCTTCATCCTCCTGAAGCACACATTTCAGTCCTCACAGCCAGGATGCGGGCCCCACCCTGCCCCAACCTCACCAAGCGAAGAGGAATGGAAATTGAATCATCATGTCTTTCCCAGTAAACAGCCCAAACAGTCTAAAGTCTCTGCGTGTGAGTAGCAGTCCCCAGGACACGTGGCAGTTGCTCAGTCCCTCTGTCTGTTTGCTGGGGCCACGTCCAGCCCAGAGGTGGCCTTGGGATGTGACAGAGGTATTTAAAGCAGGGCTGCAGCCCTGTGTGCCTGGCCTGACTGTAAATAATTTCTGTGCCCCTTCCTCATCGTAGTAGCTAATGTTTGTTGAGTGCTTTCTGAATGCCAGGCAGAATGCTAATGCCCCTCTGTGTAGTCCTGTGAAACAGAAACTAGTGCCATCCCCATCTTACTGAGAAAGGGAGGATTAAGTAACTGCCCAAAGTCACCAAGCTGAGAGGTGGTAGAGCGCGTGTGCCTGGGCTGAGCCCGGTCTGCATGCCCACGGCCCGCAGCCTTGCTCAGCGCGTAACCCCAGCCCCAGCAGACCGCCTGCCACCGCGGCGCTACACCAATGAGTGTTTGTAGTTACGTATTATTGTCCTTTGGTCAAAGTTTTATCCTCTTAGGTGAATCACCAGTTCCAATATTTTTCTTATACATTTGTTGTTATTGTTAGGAATTTAAAAATTAGTATAAAGTCACCTTAGCCCAGGGTTTCTCAGCCTCGGCGCTGTTGATATTTTGAGCCAGATAGCTCTTCATTGTGGGGGCTGCCCTATATATTGTAGGTTTCAGCAACATCTCTGGCTTCTACCCACTAGATGCCAGTAGCACCCCTCCCCCCATGCGTGACAACCAAAAATGGCTGCAGACGTTGACAAATGTCCTTGGTGGGAGCAGGTTTGAGGGGGTGAATAGTCCCCCGTTGAGAACCAGTGTCTTTGCTCAAGGTGCTAGACCGAGAAGTTCCAGGGTAGAGTGAGACAAAAATACCTGATCGGTCATCTTCGCCAGGGCAGCTCGGCAAACTCTCTTAAAGGGCTGCAAGCCACTTCCTCCCTGTCAAATTCAATTCTTGCCCTACTGGGCTCTTGGGGTGTTGAGGAAGGTGGGAGAAACCCTTCCCAGTGCTCTGTGAGCTCACAGCCCAGCGGGGGACCAGGGCTGAGGTGAGAAAGCCAGAGAAGAGCCCACAGTTCATTTCCCATATGGCCTCTGGTGCCCACTGGGTGCCAGGCACCCGCCTGCACTTGGGGGTTAGAGCTGAGAACAGGGCAAGGTCCTGCCTTTACGGAGCTTGCATCCCATGTGTGACTGGCAGTGAAGTTCAGGCCGTGCTCTGTGCCAGGGAGAGAAAGAGGGCAGGGAGGTGGGGGTGCTGCCTGGGAGGGGTGGCGCCCCAGGCACCTGAAGAGCAGTGCACCTGAGGGGCCAGGTGGAGTGGGGCCAGCGCAGAGTGTCGCTCGTGGGAGGGCCGGTGGGGTGCCGGCTTCCCTGCAGAACCTCAGAGCCTGAGCTCATTGGCAGCCTCCAGGGGGGCTGGAGGAGCCCCTGGTGAGAATAGGGTGGGGCCAGAGGGCCACAGCAGTGCCCGCCCCCGGCATCCTGCCTTGTCCCTCTGATCCAGGACTGACATAAACTCAGTGGAGTGGTGTCCACTCTGCAAAGTGGGTGGTGTTTGCTTGAGCCCAGACAGCTTCCCTCTTACTCTGAGCCTCGGGAAGCCTGGACTTCCCTCACGCCTAAGTCTGAGGCTGCTGCCCACTCTCTCATGCAGTATGTGAGGGACATTAATTTTTTCCAGGGGCCTTGCCCTATTGATCCAGCAGTTAATTCCCCCAGATGACTCCTGCCCCTTGCTCTGTGGCTGATGCCAGCGTTCCTAATTAAGCTAGAACGGAAAGCACTGGCCTGAAAGGACCTGCAGGAATTGGGAGGGCCCCCTGCACAGGGTGGGGGTGGGCAGGTCTGGGGAGGAGGGCGCCACTTCTCCATGCTGCCACCAGAGGGCAGCCGTGGACTCTGGTTGGAGCCTCGCCCCAGGCAGCTCTGCAGCGCCGGCTGCCAGGAGGGGGGACCTTTCTGACATGTTCCTGGGAGGGCAGTGGCAGCTGGGCCCGGGGTCCTGGCTGTAGGGGAGGCTCGAGAAAGGAGCTTGCTTCTCCTTTGCATGAGGTTCCTGGGCTGAGGCAGAGGGAGGTCTGGGGAGGTGAGAGGGTGATGAAATGCCAGGGAAGCTGGTTGTCCCTGTCACCGGCTCTGACCTCACCAGGACAAGTGCCTGGGCATCTCCCAAGAATAAGAACGTGAGCTGACTCTGCCCTTCACCCAGAGTGGGCAAGGAGCCATTTCTCTTTGGGTTGATTTTTTTTCCCCTTCCTTCTGCCTAGACCCAGCAGAACCCATTCTCTGCCCAGGACTGGGAGTGAGCCTGGGCCACGTGTGTTGAGCCAGGTGAACTGTGTGTTTTGTGTTTGTCCTTTAAAAAAAAATTTTTTTTTTAATTACTAGAGCAACATGTGCTCACTGTACCAAAACTAAACAATAGAGAAGGGAGCGTATGTGTTTTCTAAGGGAGTTCCCTGGGACTTGGCAGGTTGTTCAGGCCTGTGAAAACACTGTCCCTTTCTGTGGTGTGTGTACTGTGGTGTGTGTGTGTGTGTGTGTGTGTGTGTGGTGTGTGTGGTGGTGCGCATGCTCCATCTTGCTAGCTAGGTGCGGAGTCAGAGAGGGAGTGGAGGCACCTTAGAAAACCCAGCCTGCTGGGTATGACCCATGAGCGGTGTGTTCAGCCACAGTAGTTCTGTCTTCTTCTCACAGGGCTGGGGGAGGGCAGCAGTCAGCTTGTTCTCGGGGGTTCAGGGGCCAGAGTGATGCAGCAGTGAAGCCCATCCTCACAGCCTTGTGGTAGTCTATGTCATGCTTTGGGGTACTGAGTAACCTCTGAGGCCCACCCCAGCCTCTCTTAATGCACAGTCTTTATGTATGCTTTTAACACGCACCTCTTGATTTTCCCACCCCCAGCTCCCACATCACTAAGGAGGAAAGAACCTTGGACATGCTCAGTGCCATGCGAGGGGAGTGTCACAGCCTTATTCTGGAGCTGGGGGTGAAGAGGAGAGTTTTAGTTTTTGAAACAGGATGCGGGTCTGTGGCAGGAGTGAACAGTTTGGTAACCATGTGAACTTCACCTGACCTTGTCCCCTGCTCCACCCCTCCAGCTGTTGGGATCCGCCAACTGTCTATGCTCTTCTGGGTCTGACCAGAAACCTCTCATGCACGATTAGCAGTGCCAGCCCTGAAATGGGGACTTCTGGTCAGGGTCATATATACCTATATCTGTTTAGCAGTCAATTCCATGCAATCTGATTCAGCGATCAACTCCATGCATTTCTCGTTCTCCATTTCAAATCAAACCGATTCCCCCCTCCTTAATATTTGTTGAGCACCTACTGTGTGCAAAACCCTTTGCTAAGCTCTGAGTAAATCAGGAACGTGGCTGCTGGAACAGCCTGTGAATGAGATATCCATTTGCTCATTCAGGCTCTTGTTTCATTCCACCAATATTTGTGGAGTGCCTGTTATGAATGGGGCTGAGGACCAGCACTTGGTATGCAGTAGGCACTTTGTGAAGACTTAGTCATTTGTGTCCTCGGAGCTCTGGAGTTCAGATGTCCAGGAGAGGGAAGTGTAACTGTGCTAGGTCTTTCTCAGGGTTAAAAGGGAGTGAAGTCCGAGCCCCTTTGTGCCTGACATAAGCCCACCTCTCCCATTAGGTAAGTGGCGGCCTGGAAAGGCAGCCATCTTCCAGGCTTTAGTTTTCCCATTGGCGCCCGGGGATTGATTTATTCAGCAGTGATTTCTCTAGTGCCTTGCTGGTGTGGGGACGACAGAGCCTGCCTGCCTCACTGGCCTCATCGAAAGCTGCGAGGACTGAACAAGGGGAAGAGCTTTGCAAAACGTGCGCCACTGCCTGCTGCTGCCAAGGGGACTGGAGGACCTTGCCAGCCCCTTGCACGTCCCATCTGGGGGCCGCCCCAAGACAAGCCGTGTCCTTGACCCATCCCCACACCCACACCTCTTTCTGTTCCTGCCCAATCAGGCTTTACTTGAGTTGGAATAAACGGCTTCCTGGCTTCTCCCCACGCAGCCTATTTCTGGGCCAGAGTTTGTTTGAGGCCCTGTTTGGATATTGTTAAAAGTGAGCAGCTTTGCTCAGAAAGGTCAGCGTGAGAGACGAGAACAAAGAGATCTTTCAAGCTGGCCTCTCCCAGGGCAGTCCCAAACAGCTCGGAAAAGCCCCAGCTCCACCTGGCACCAGCAGCCTCAGGCCTGGGACGGGGTTGCTCAGGCTTGAGGCCATCTGGGGAGCCTTCGAGAAGTCCTGTCTGGTCTCCATTGTTCAGAGGAGTAAGCTGAGGCAGAGGGGCATTCCCAACATGACAGAACAGGTCAGTGTTGCTGGGGTCCCAGATCTCTCCCTAAGCAGCCCTGGCCACTGGAACCTCTGTGTTGATTTTTCTCTTTAAGGATATTCAATAAATATTGGGATTTACCCCAAACATGCCTGAGGATGATTATTTGCTTTGCTAAGGAATTCCTGGGAGCTTCTTTATATGCCACAATCCCTTACAGATTTGAAATAGTAAAAGGACACAACTTTTTGCCCCAGGATCTGGTTAAAATGCAGTGCTGATCCCTCTGTTGTGTATGTGCTGGGGGCGGCGAAGTCCCTGAGAGCCTCCATTTTCCCCAGCCCCCAGGTGCTGCCAGCCTGCCGGTCCAGGAGTGTCGATGTGAAGACGAAAGGCTGAGTTCGCCTGTCAATGACAGAGAAAGAACAGTCCTTGCAGTAGAGTGGGAAGAAGGGGCCACAGTCACTCTTGGCTCTGGCCTCCTGGTAGCAGCCAGGGCCAGGCTGCCAGGGAGGAGGCTGGCAGGTAGCCTGCTGAGTGGAAAATCACCCACAGGTCCCAGGAGCTGCCAGCCTCCTCTGGGCCATAGGGCCCTGGGGCAGCTCCAGGGTCCAGCCTGCCCCTGTCTGTGGCTGTTTGGCCCGACTGCCAGGGCAGAGCTCTTGTGCAGACTGAAGTCCCAGAGTCAGCCATTTCCTCTGTCTGCTGGGAGCTCGTGAAGTCTGTGTCTTCTTTCTCTCTCCTCGTGGTGGCTGGTACTGGGCTGTCCCCTCAGCTGGCCTGGCCTGGCCCGTGGCCTCTGTCTAGCCAGCATTGGGTTCTCTTCTGAAGTAGAGGCTTCAGTGGGACTGAAGATGCTTCTTGTGGGGGTCCTCCAAGTCTGTCCCTGGGCTTGGTTAATCTACCAGGGACTCCTGTTCTTATGTCCCCTGTGGGTTGGGGCTGGTGGAAGAACGGTGGACACAAACCTGGAGGGTCCCCCCAGACACTTCTGTGCCCTCCCCCTACTCATTAGCTCCTGAATTTCTATGCAAAATCTTGTCAGTTAAAACATGAGTAATAAGATTTTTAAGACCCAAAATAGAAGGAGAAAGGAAAACAGAATTTAGTGAGCCTCTACCACAGGCCTGGGTGTGCTTGGGGCTTTGTGTATGTCATTTGCCTGATGGCACTCTGAGGAAATGAGGAGAGACTAGCACTTAGAGAGGCTGCCTCACTGTCCCAAGATTACAGACTTAGGATCTGGCTGTATGGCTGGGGTTTTTGTGTGAGAGCGTCCCTTCTGAACCCTGGCTTCTTAGACTAGGGGAACTAGAAGGCACTGGGGCATCATCTAAACCAGTGGTTCTTAACCTTGAGTGTCCATCAGAGCTACCCGGAGATTTGATAAAAGCCAGATTGCTGGGCCCGCCCCAGTTTCCAATTCCACAGGTCTAGGGCGGGGTCTTGAGAATCTGCATTTCTAGCAAGTTCCCGGGCTGCTGATGCTGCTAGTCCAGGGACCACACTTTGAGACCCTCTGGTCTAAACCATCATTTCTCAGGGTGTGGGACAAGAACCTCTAGTAACACACAGGTGGTTTTAAGTGACACACACTAACTTTTAAAAAATACTCCTATATTTAATATTTATTGGCAAAAAAAATAACCAGCACACCAAACCCATGATGTCAGGTATTTTTTATTAAGGTGAGCTATATACTGAAGTAAAAAGAAGATGTAAATAAAAGTGTAACATAAATAGCAGTACTGGTGATGTGCAGCTAGAGGTAAACATGGTAAACGTTGTGCGCAGGCGACAGAAGCCTGGGGGACACTGAGCTAACTGGAAGTTCCCATTCCACAGACGAGGAGACTGCGGTTCACAGAGGGGAGCTGCTTCCCTGGGCCACATGGATTTGAAACATCTCTAGTGGGGTGAGGTTTCTATCCTGCTCACCAGTCCCAGTTCTTCAGAGCACTGGGCCAGCCAGGGAAGGTCACTGGGACTCCAGCTCTACCCAGGGAAGAATTTGTCTCCATTCTCAGCCATAAAAACAGGGGTCCATGTTCATAGTGTTAGTAGATGGCACATTTTGGGCTTGCTTTTCTGAAGCCGGACCTTCCCAGAAGGCAAGGGACTTGATCTGCAAACTTGTCCTTGCAGGGCTCCCAGGCCCCAAAGCCCCCAGGAGACCATCCTGTGCATGAAAGTTGAAGGAGGGGGACTCGTGTGACTTTTCCTGGCTGCCAGCTTTGGCTCTGTACCCTCTGTGATCTTTCCTTTGCTAAATTTGCTGGCCGGGAGCCTCTGCTTCCCCTCCTGTGGTGTGACCCCTGGAATCCTGAGCACATGAGTGGGGCCCTCCTTGGGCATTGACAGAGCACAGGGGCCGCTGGGGCTGAGCCTCAGGAACACGTGGTACGAGCTCTGCCCTCAGGAGGCCACAGTGGGCGGGGTCAGACTGCATGGATGGAAACTGACCTCCAGGGGCGGCACTTGCCTCAGAAGAGGAATTAATGGGCCATAAGACACAAGCAGACAGGGCGCTATGGGGAGGGACCTGGGAAGGCTTCATGGAGGAAGTGACATTGGAACTGGTTTCTGAAGGATGAACAGGAACGGCTGTTTAAGGCAGCGGGGGACGCAGGTGCAAGATGTTTCATAGGGAGCTGCGGTCGGCCAGAAAGGACTTGCTCGAGTGCGGGGCTGAGGTGGGAGGGGCCGAGGGGCAAGCCACACAGCCCCAGGAAGCTGCTCTGGGGGCCTGGCCTGGATCCTATGAGCCCCGGGGGGCCACCGTGGGGGCTCGGGTTGGGAGCACCCGGATGACTTTCCCCTGTCAGCTAGACCCCAAGGGGGTGGGAGAAGTTCTTCACAGCCTGTTAGTGGGTTGCAATATCTGTTCAGTGGGCTGCAGCCAGCATATCACGACAGGTGGGTAGGGGAAGGAGGAAAATAGAAAATAGCAGCGTTGGTCGTGCGTAGTAGAGACAGGTATCGTGTTGAGAAAATTCAGTTCTGTGTGAGGAAAGTGTGTGCATACACTGGATTGTGGTGTGAGGTGTGTTTCTCACTGTGGGCCACACTTTGACAAGCTCGAAAATTATTTCAAGGCATGGAGTGCTGACCGGAGGGGGCGAAACTGGCTAGTCCAGAGCCGTAGCAGCAGGGACTGCGAGTTGGGATGGACTCCAGTGTTGACCAGATGTAGCAGGTGAAGGTGGAGAAATTGAGGCTGACTCAGGCCAGAAAGTCTGATGACAGCCCAGGGCTCTTGGCCAAGATAACACCTTGTTGGAAATACTCAAATACCAGTCCTGGTGGTGCACTGGAAGCCCACATTGCCAAGGGGCTGTGCCCTCCTCGTTGTTGGTGTCCTGGGCCTCTAGGGTCCTGGTGTTACAACTCTGACTTTTCACTCCACTTACTGGATGTGTTCAGATAAAAGGCCAGCAGGCAGCTCCTCCTGGGTGTGAGGTCACTGAGGACGTCTTTTTGGGAGCTTGGCTGGTGACGATTCCACTTCTGCTGTCCTCCCTCTAGGAACGTCGTGAAGGGCATGAGAGAGCTCCGGGAGATTCTACGGACTGTGGAGACCAAAACAACTCAGAACTTCAAAGTGGTAACCTGGGGTGCTGGCTGTGGCTGGCTTATTCGGGGGGCAGGTTCAGTGGGAGGCAGCAGAAGTCTCTGCAGACGGCCCCTGAGCAGGGACGGCAGCGGGTCACATGCCTGCTCCCGCCCTCCCCTGCTCGTGGCAGACGTCAGTGTCCAGCCTCAGCATTCCTTCCCGCTAAGCCTGGACGGTGCCTCAGCATCCTTCTCATCAGAGCACTGCTCAGAGTTCAGATCTGCTGCCAGCCCTTGCCTAGCAAGGCGGTGTGGTGATTCTTAGGGATTCGTTTATGATCCTAATAAATGACAATGACCCTGCTTGCCTGCGCCATCACAGGCCTGCCCCCTTAGGCTTTAGTTCATCCGATGTCAGAGCCACAGCTGCTTCTCACACGAGAATTCTCAGCCAAGTATCAGAAAGGCATCTGTAGAGAGAGCCGCCTGTGCCCGGGCTTTACGCTCTTTTCCAGCGCTGCAAGCGCCTGTGAACACTCAGAGCTGGGCTGGGCTGCAGGGGGGCAGGAGAGGGCGGAAATGCACCTCTTATCGAGGAGAGGAGAGAAGGGAAAACATAAAGTAGGAGCCAGCCATGGTCAACAGGAGGGGCGGGAGCCTCAGCGCTGGGAGGACAGAGAGAAGTGAGAGGGCTCCTTGGGAGTGGGGGAGTCGGGGGCTCCAGAGGGGCAGCACGTTGCAAGGCGGGCAGATTTGGCTGGGTGGCGGGCAGAGGGCTTTCTGGGCCGTTCCATGGGAGGGCCAAAGACAGTGCCTGGGTCTGAGTGCCTCCGTCTCTGCCAGATGGCGGCCAAGCACCTGGCGGGGGTCCTGCTGCACTCCCTGAGTGAGGAGTGCTACTGGAGTCCCCTGTCCCACCCTCTGCCCGAGTTCATGGGCAAGGAGGAGAATTCCTTCATCACGCAGGCCCTGCGAAAACCTCACCTCTATGAAGGAGACAAGTAAGTTCTAGCTGCCCCACTCGGCCATGCCGGTTCTTGCACCTCGCACAGCGTTTCATCCCCCCTGGGGCTCCTCTCTGCCCCGTGTTCTCCTCTGGTCTCCACCCACTGACCACCAGGCAAGCTCTTTGGTCTCAGCTGGAGCCACACAGACTAGATAAGGCAGGTCTTGGGGTATAAGTTGGGGGGAGAATCCTAGAAGGCACCCAAAGGTCAAACAAATTGGTTGGAGGTTACCTATCTTCCCAATAGTCTTGTCTGACACACCTCTCTCGTTTGTGCCAGCGATCGAAGGCGGGGTCTGTGGCCATCCAGTGGCACTTCGTTCCCGCTCTTCCGCACTCCTTGCCCCAGCCACCTCCTGCAGCGCTGGTACTGGAAGGGGCGTTTCTTCCCCAGGAGCACCTGCAGGATTCCGGCCCAGCAGATTCATAACTCTGGGGCCTGTTAGCTGCAGGCGGTATCTGGTGCCCATGAATTATGCAGAGAGGGTCACCTTACAGGGCAGTGCTGACTCCGGGACAGAAGGGCCGGCATGGTGGGCCGGTGGTGCTGCCTGGGGAGGGGTGTGCTCGAGCTGGGCCGTTTGTGTCTTTCAGCCTCTACTGCCCCAAGGACAACATCGAGGAAGCCCTCCTGCTCCTTCTCATCAGCGAGTCCATGGTAAGCTCCAGAGCGTTCTTTGGGGTCCTCTCGTCCTCTGCCCCTGTGGGTAGGGATGTGGGGCTAAGGGACAGCCACGCATGGCCTGGCCAAGCTCTGTCTCCCAGAGATGTCCATCACGCAGGTGCTTCTAGCGGGGGTGAGTATAGCTCATCAGGTTTGGGTTTGGCTGCACAAGGCTGTGTTTGGAGGCTGGTGTACTACCCCCAAATGAGTAGGGACTGAACGCATGAGTCCCCCCACCCGCATCTTTGGGTATTAAAAAGATGATTATCAATAGTCTGCAGTGTGTGTTGAGCAGCTGTGTGCTGGGTTCTGTGACAGACACAAGAGAGTAGGGGTAGAGAGTGAAAGGAGGGTGCGGTTTGGAGGCAGAAGGCCTGGATTCAGGTCCCAGCTCTGCCGCTCGTTCGCTGAGGGCCAGGGCCCAACCCCTGCACAATGGGAGTAACTCACAGAGGGAGGTGTGCCTGTAGAAGGAATGCATTTGGTCATGCAACAACGATTTCTTGAGCATCTAGTTTGTGCCAGGCCCTGTTCTAGACACCAGAGATGCTGCGACAGACAAAACAGAGGAAAATCCCTGTCCTCATGAAGCTTATATTTTAGGGAGGGAAGTGGGCAATAAATGAATTAACAACTACAGTATCCAGGGCATCCGTGTGTGAAGGCTGCATGTGTAGGGGAAGAGAGAAGAGAAGGGGACAAGGTGCACTGGACACAGCACACGTGAAGGGCCGTTCAGACGAGGCAAACACACACATGCACACACACACGCGCACACATTCACATCCGCACGCACATGCACACACATGGCGGCCATGATACCAGGCGGTGTTTTCCCAGTGCCAAGGTGCATTGGAGGCTCAGCACATGGCTGGTGAGCTGGGAACCACAGATCGATAAATAGGTTTTGTTTTTTTAAGGCGATGCATCTGAGATGCATGTGTGGATGTAGAAGTTAAGAAACCAAGATCCAGGCCAGGCGTGGTGGCTCACACCTGTGAGCCAGCTGTCCAGCTGTTTGGGAGGCCGAGGTGGGAGGATCACTTAAGGCTAGGAGTTGGAGATCAGCCTGGGCAATGTAGCAAGACCCCAGCTCTACAAAAAAAAAAAAAGAAAAGAAAAAAAAAATCATCCAGGCGTGGTGGGATGGACCTGTAATCCCAGCTACTGGGGAGGCTGAGGTAGAAGGGTCACTTGAGCGCAGGAGTTTGAGGCTGCAGTGAGCTATGATGATGCCATTGCGCTCCAGCCTGGGTGATGGAGTGAGACTCTGTCTCTAAAACAAAAAACAAAAGAAGAAAAAACAAACAAAAAATAAGAGCTCATTAGCTGGATCCCTGAGCAGTCAGAAATGAATGCTCCTATGGACGTGTGGGACCCTGTGATGCCAAGGCTTGTTCAAAAAGCTTCGATGTTGGGTCGCCTCTGGCTCCACAGGGCTCTGGGCGAGTAGACAGGAGCAGACAGCTGGACCGTCGTGGGGAGAGATTGTGTCCTTCCTCAGCCAGGCCTGGTGCAGGTCAGATACGAGAATTCCCATGTAGGGCGTGGCGATTTGGATCCGGAGTGCCAGCTGGCATGGGCGTTGTCCTGAAATGTTTGCTTGTGAGGTGGGTAATGGTTGCTCTGGCTAACGTAGCTTGTTAGCCAGATGTGGAGATGCAGGTACCAAGTCCGATCTGATTTTCATGAGAGAACAGCATGCCTTTCGCAGGAAATGTACTCGGACCACGGACTGAACTCCAGTTTCAAACATGGAACCCCGATGCAGACAAGCACTCCCACGCCCACCCCCGCGTCTCACCTCAGCCATCTCACCTCGTGCACCCTCACGTGAGGCTGCACTGGACTCGCCTGTCTCTGGAAACACGCGTCATTATTGTCACCTTTGTGTTGAGGGTTATGGTGTAGTCCACAGGAAGACGCTGAAAGGGTGAAGACAGGACGATTTCTCAGGCCCTTTCTCTGCCCACTTCCAAGCTGATTGGGTGAGCATTGTGTTGAGCCATTTGAACTTGCCAATTTTCAAAAGTTGATGACCTACAAAAACCATACTTTCATGGAGTTCAATCTAAAACCTTATGTTCCCGTCTTACAGATGACGAAAGTAGGGTCCAGGACAGGTATGTTTCTTGGTAAAAGTCACGTACTAATCAGCCTTGTGGCATGGTTTGAACCACGTCTGTCTCTGTAAACAGGACACACAGCCTGGCCTCCTGGACCTCCATCCGCATTCGTCCCCTTTCTAATTCTCATTCTTGGTTCTCCCACGTGTAAAGGGGCCAAGGAGATAATTTTGAGAATCAAATGCAGCAAACCTTGGGGAGGGCTTTATGAACAGGGACATGCCTGTCAGTGTGAGAATCATCACCGTTTTTCTCCTCGGCAGGGATTGAGGCTGGGCTCTGTCTTCCCAAGCCACTTTCTGTACCCAGTGCTTGATCCGGGTCCCCAGGACCAAAGTTCAGGTATCTTTCCATTAAAGATATCCCCCCAGCCCTAAAACCTCGAGCTGCCCTATATCTCAAAGTGGAAGACGGCCTCTTACTAGAACTTAAAGCCAGGTGGATTTTCCTGACCATGTGGTTTCCTTCCAAGAAGTTCTTTCCATTTTACAAGAGACAGTGTGGCAGGCCACCCTGCCCAGGAGACCGGGGTCCAGGTCAGCCAGCCAGGTGGCGTCCTGGGAACTTCCCTGTGTCATACAGGGCACAAGAAGAGGCAGAGGAACTTCTCAGACACTGTTTGCACTGAGGCCAGGAGGAGACATCTCTTATGGGGTTGGCTGGTTTGTTCCCCCGGCTCACACTCAGCCTGTCAGACATTTGGAAACTTGAGGAATTTGAGGGAGAGTGTCGGCGATGGGCTTACCTTTAGTGTCTCGTCTGCAGAGGGCTTTCCACCCGCGTTCGGATCTGGACTGTGGCTCGGAACAGTTTCTCAGAGTGACCAGACCTGCCTTTGTGTTGCATATTCCTTCCCACCAGTCGCATTCTTGGTCAGAGATAGAACTGGGCTGTGGGCTCCACTATGCCAGTCTCCCATGTACCCTCAGGCTGGCCTCCATGTACCCACAGGGCTTTTCTCATCTCCCTTTGATGGTAGCTGGGTTTGGCTGCAGATGGATTTGGGGAGAAGCCTCTAGAACAGTAGCTGGTGGCCTTGGCTGCTACCTGGCTTCTTCTAATAACTTGCAGAGCTCATTACACTGCAGAGCCAAGCCAGAAGGCATAATCTCCATCGCTTCCCACCTCCAGGATGTCCAGAGCAGGTGCTCCAGGAAGCGGTGTTTGCCGGCTTCTTGAGCATGGCAGCCTCTGTGTTCTGGGTTGGAACTCAGAGGAGTAGCTGCATGGTGTGGGGCTGGCGCCTTGGATATGGTTTTGGTTATAGCTGACTGTGTGATCAGAATGGATAAGGAGCCCTTGTCTTTCAAGAGGTAGATAGAAACCTTACTAATGCTTTCACAGGAATGCAAGGGATATGAGATATAACTGGTTGAAGAAGATTTGTGTTTTAGACCTAGTTTGGAGTCTTTGGAACCAAAAGGACATTTGAAAATCCATCCACCATCCATTCATCCACCAATCCAACTACCCATCCATCCATCTGCCCTCCCATTCATCCATCCATCTGCCCATCCATTCACTCACCCACTATTTGTCTACCCACCCATTCATCCATCCATCAGTTCATTCATCCATCCACCCACCAATCATCCATTCATGTGATCGTGTTTGAGCAGCCGGACCACGATCAGCACTGTAGACACAATGATGAACAGTTTAATCACTGTCCCTGTCCCAAGTGTACTCCCACCTAATGCACTGTGTGCCCAGGGATGCAGACGGAATCCTTGTCCCCAAACCAGAAGAAATTATCCCAATCTGCTGAACCTCTAAGGTAAATCCTTATTTTTGAAAGAACCGTATATCAAACCAGCCTGGTTTTCTCAAACAGTTGGAGAACTAGAAGATACAGGAATCTTTGTCATTTCTAAAATACTGGTCCAGGGCCAAAAATATGTGCTAAAGGAAACTGAACCCTTGGGTCCCTGTTTCATTAAGTGGAGGAAGAAATTGCTGCCCGTGTAGCCTCTTGGAAATGGAAAGGAAACAGAGGCCTGATGTTGAGTGAGGGTGGGTAGATGGGGAGGTCTCTGGGAACAGGAACCCTGCAGGTTAGCAAACTAACTTTGTGCCATGCCCAGTGCTGGGCATCTGGCAATTTGAATCTTGAATTTGCCATTTACAACCTGTGTGACCTGGACAAATTTCTTACCCACCAAGCCTCAGTTTTCTTATCTGTAAAATGGAGCTAATAAGACCTCTTTTGCAGGAGTTTGGGTGTGTTATGTAAGAAAATAAACACAGGCCGGGCGCAGTGGCTCACACCTGTAATCCTAGCTCTCTGGGAGGCCGAAGCGGGCGGATTGTTTGAGCTCAGGAGTTCGAGGCCAGCCTGAGCAAGAGTGAGACTCCGTCTCTACTAAAATTAGAAAGAAATTAATTGGACAACTAAAAATATAAAGAAAAAATTAGCTGGGCATGGTGGCGCATGTCTGTAGTCCCAGCTACCCGGGAGGCTGAGGCAGGAGGATTGCTTGAGCCCAGGAGTTTGAGGTTGCTGTGAGCTAGGATGATGCCATGGCACTCTAGCCCGGGCAACACAGTGAGATTCTGTCTCAAAAAAAAAAAAAAGAAAAGAAAAGAAACACAGAGGTGCCTGGTGCATTTTAGTTATTCAATACGTGTTCATTTTGTCCTGGTAAATACTTGGCTCTAACCTAGTCATTTTTGAAGTCATTTAGGTTCAGATCTGGTCAGGAGAAGATAAATTAGATTGAGGATACTATTCGGTTTAAAAAAAAAAAAAGTGTTTCCTGGGCTTGATTCCATTAGGGACTCAGCAGATCGGCACAGATTGTTCCAGCTTTCAGCACATGGTTTGCTGCGACACAAGGCCTTTCTCTGCTAAAGGCTGCAAGAGTAAAGGGGTCTAACAACACTGCCAGCCCAGAGCCCTTGGTTCAGTAGAGGTGGGAGAGCCTCTCTCCCTCGCTGGCAGGAAGAGCTGTGGTTTCTGCTGCAGGAGCTTGATGAAGCAGGAGCATGGGGCCTAGCGTGGCCCCGCCCCCCGGGGTGGCTGGGTGGATAGGACACGTCACAGAGCATGCTTTTTCTCACCTCCGTGGACTGGCGGCTCTGGAGCTGGTGGTAATTGCATCTGCCAGTGAGGGGGCGACGGCACTAGCACAACCTCACAGCATCCTCCAGGGAGGGGCAGGCGTTGGGCACGTGTTGCCGTGAGACTTCTTCTCAGGGTGATTTTGGGGGGTGTCAGCAGCAGGCCCCCGAGGCTTATTCCTTGGCCAGTGGGGAGGCTGCCTCTGAGAATGGGGCTGAGCAGGGCTGTGGATGCATTGCCCAGGGAGCATGTTCTTTGCAAAGAAGCAGCACCCAAGGCCTGTAGGGGTCCTACTTTGGGTCCCAGCACCATCTGTATGTGTTGAGTAGCTTCCCTGGCCTCCCTGGGCCTCACTCAGTCTTCACCTATACAACGGGGCAATGGTACACGAGAAAGTCATTGGGAGAGTTATGAGATGCTGTGTAGAAAATATACCACCAGCTAGTTCCCTTTCCTTCCCTTAGACTGTGTCCAGGATTAGGGAGGAGAAACAGGGCTGGGCAGAAGGCAAGGTCAGTGCCATCTGAGGCCCTGCAGCCAGCAGAGGGTTGAAACTGGGCTTGGATCCTTGAGGCACGAGAGCACGGCAAGTGGCAGCAGTCCTGGCCTGGCCTCGAGCTTCAGCCTCGACTTCCGGAATCTTGTGCAACGCAGTTCACCTTTGGGGGCTCCGTGTCCTCTTCTGTAATGGGGAGGTCAATGGTTTTATTCCTGCCCCCTCCATGGCGTTACCCTGGGGGCAGAGGAGATGGTGGATGGCAAAATTCAGCTCCTAAAAGGTTAATGCCTGGCGCTCACATAGAGCTGGCTGTTCGATCAGGAGTAGCTCCTGCCTTAGGTTCCATGTGGGCCAGCCTTCCCCGGGGAAATAGAGATACCTTCATGGGCTTTTCACGAGGCCCCGTACTTGCTTCGTGGATACTTGTCCAAAGACCAGAAGTGGGTCATACTGGCAGTGTGGAGCTTTGGATGGCGGGGTTATGGGAGGAGCATTGTTTCTTTGGCTTCTTCTCTTCTGACCTGCCAGAAGGCTTGCTGGGAATGTTCTTTAGTCTAGGAGAGGCTGCCTTGGGAGAGCAGCCAGAGGGACAAAGGCTAGGAGCAGGACAACTGCGTGAGCCCCGCCTGGGATTAAATGTGCTGGGGGTGGGCATGGGGGTTATGGCAGTGAGTGCTAGGCAGGGAGAAAGCAGGGCAGAATATTCTGCCATTATTCTGAGAACAGTAAGGGGGGGGCGGCGTGAGAAGGTTTAGTATTTGTGTATTACCTTAAGGGTCACAATCGTGTTCATCTGTTACTGCATTTGATCTGAAAGGTTTTCTGGTGAAAGCAGGATTCTGAGACCCTTTAACTGGTGGAAGGGAAAGAATGTGGCTGGGAGTAGTCGGAGCCCTGCTGGAGCTTGCGGGGCACCGTGTGGCCTGAGAGCAGGGAGCCCAGGGAAGAGGGAGCAGGAGGGTGGGGGCGCTGGGGAGGGGCGTGAAGCTCCGGTGTCTGAAGCCCTGGCCTGCAGGCTTGCTCTGGCCCCTGAGCGGAGCTGCTCCTCTGCTGGGGTTTGCTCCCCAGCCCCCGCCAGCCCCGGCGCCTGCCTTCTTTCTGCCCAGAGCCATCGTAACTGCTGGGCTGACTTCTGCTTCTGGCTCTCCTCTGGGGAACCACGCTTCAGTCTTGGCACAGGCACCAGTCCACATGTCCCTAGGATCCTGCTGTTTCCCTATTAGGGGCTGTCACCAGCCTGAGGATTTGTGCTTCTGCGCCCCTCTCTTCCAGTCCTATTCTGACCTAATTCATGCCCAGTTCTGGAAATCCACCCCTCTCTCCCACCAGACACACATCCAGACACTGTTCTCTTAAAGGTCAAAAAGTCCAGGGTGAACGGGGAAGTTTCCACACCTGGCCGAGTTTTTCTCTCTCAAGTGTCACTTGCTCTGCAAAGGTGGACTGAGTCCAGCTCTGTGTGCGAGGCTGTGCTAGGGACCAGGCGTCTAGAGGGGAGCAAGACGCTGCCCTGCTGCAAGCGCTGGTGAGCCGGCGGGTGTGGGGGGCCAGGGCTTGGGGCTGGGCACAGGCCAGTGTTGGGAGATGTGGGAGGGGAGCTGGCTGGTGCTGCAGGAAGGGGCACCTGAATTGGGTTGTGAGGAACCAGGAGGTGTCCAGGTGACAGGGAACCGCAGCAGTACCAAAGACAGGCCATGGTGACAGTAGGAAGCAGCAGGGAGTTTCCTGTGGCTGGAGAGCAGCCTGCCAGGTGGGCAGCTACAGAAAGGAGCTCAGCTCCATCCTCAGGGCCATGGTCATGCTGGGTGCTCACCACCTGGGAAGGCCACTGGTCTGCTGGGCGAGCTGGTCCCCAGCCCCTGGATGTGCCCAGCCAGGCTTCTCCCCACTCTGCAGTCAGGCCACCCGCAGACGGCCGGGCCCCATGCCTGCTGTCAAGACCTGTCTCTCT
Source organism: Avahi laniger (assembly GCA_963575035.1). Taxonomy (NCBI): domain Eukaryota; kingdom Metazoa; phylum Chordata; class Mammalia; order Primates; family Indriidae; genus Avahi; species Avahi laniger. Next base: position 24,577 of record CAUYSK010052202.1, read on the forward strand.
CACCGGACTCCCAGGTGGGGTTCCGCTCGGGCGTGTGCCTCCTGCACTGCTGCTTCCTGGTCTCCCTGAGGCCAGGGCTCTGTCCCCTCATCCGCCCATGCCCCTGCCTCTGTGGGCCCCACCCTGGGTGGCCAGAACTGCGGAGTTGCCGGGGCTGAAGGAGTGGGGAGGTACAGCCCCCGGCGGGGACAGAGCGAGGGTTGTGTCCCTGCTTGGCTCCGTGAAATAGCTCCTGCCAAGCCTCTCCCTGGATTTCTTCTCTTCCTGTTGGTGGCTGTGTGGGTGGATCGCGTGGGAAGGAGGGGATTTCTTGGCACTTTCTCTCTCCACTCCTCTCCCTCAACCCTCCAGAGCTCCCGGCCAGCTCCCATTCCCCAGGCTGGCTCCGGTGCTCAGCCTGTCTGGGATTTCTGGGCATCTGGGCATCCTCTTCTGGGCCTGTCCATGTCCTTGGGGGAGTGGGCAGCATTCACCGATTGTGGCTGGAGGGGCAGCTGTTGGGGCCCCAGCCTTCGGTCTGCCTTGTTGACTGAGGTGCCCCCCAGGGGGAGTCACCTCCTTGGGTCTTGGATGCGTCTGGCTCCCAGAGGCCCCTAGGAGAATGCACTTCATCCCTGCACTGTAGGACACACCCAGAATCTGCAGTCCAAGGGCTGGGCTTCTGCCTCTCCAGCCCCCACCTGCAGGAGGGGAGGGTAGTCCTGCCTGGAGGGAGGCTCTGAGTTCCAGCTGAGGACAGGAAGGATCGTATGGATGTGATGAGGGAGACCCGGGTTTCTAGGGCCAGCAGCTCCTTTTTATTCTGTCAGGAGGACCATGTCCTTGGTCCTGAGGTCCAGTGTGGAGAGGCAGAGGCGAGCAAGTCCCATTGCAGGGAAGGAGGTTTAGACAGAGGGAGAATAGTGCAGGAAGGGGCCCCCTTTGGCAGAGGGGCGTGGCCAGGAGGAGGGAGGATGTTGGGAGCAGCCGGCAGGAGCCTCTGGCCAGAGCCCAGCTTCGCTCCAGTTCAGACACAGCCCTCGAGGTGTGGGGGTGCAGGGTGGGGCAGTGACTGTCGTTTCAGGCCCCAGAGTGTCCCCAGCCTGACTGCTGCTCTGTTGCTGCTTGGAGCCCCCCATGACTCCTGCAGCTGGTCAGCTTCTCCCTCTGTGCCCTGTTCTGTCCCCACCAAATGCTGCCCCCAGGGTATGGAGGTGGGCAGGGGTGGGCTGCCTGCCACAGACCACATCCCCCATCCTTGGTGGGGGGTTCAGGCTTCGTGGTGAGGAGCTCTCCCCGTCTTCAAATGATACAGACTCACCTACTCAGAAAGCACATTTCCCTCTCCTCCCCCACCCCCAGCAGCCATCTGGCAACTCTGAGCTACTGAGATCCCCATGCTGGGCGCCAGAACGGAGTCCTTGAGGGTGGGGGAGCTTTCCCTGGGGAGGCGCAGAGAGGAGAGTTCTGTGATTGGCAGGAGCCAAGGATAGGGTCTGGGGTGTTGGGCAGAAGTACTGGGGGGGTCCTTGTCAAAGGGATTTGGGGGGCTAAAGGGGTCATTGTGGGGCCAGCCACAGCCCAGGCTCCCTCCTGAGGGCTGAGCAGAGCCACATGACCTGGTCCAGGTGGTTTTAGGTCGCATCTTCGGCTCTTGCTGTAGTTGTGGAGAGTTGCAAACACACCAGGGACTGTTCCACAAAGCAACTGGCCTGTACTCCTCAAAAACGCCAGGATCTTGGAAGGGAAAGGCCGAGCGCCTCTTCCAGGTGAAAGGAGACTGAGGAGACAGCACCTGAGTACAGGGCCGGATCGTGGAGTGAGGAAGACGATGATAATTACGTAATGGAGAGGAACAAAGCAACTGCGGTGCACGTCAGCAGTTGATGACAGCCTTCTGGTTATGGTCCTACTCTGGCAACTTTTCTGTAGGGTTGATATATTCCAGAATAACAAATTAAGTACCTGGAACTTGGCCCTCAGAACTGCTCCCTCACCCCAGCCTGGGCTAAGGGCAAGGGTTTTCTCTCTGCAGAGAGGGCCTGCATGGGGATGGGAAAAGGCTGTTTCCAGGAGTGTGGCCACCTGCCTAGCCTGGGCCAGTGACGAAAAGGTGATCGTGACTGGGCCAGCAAGGTAGGAGTCCTGTGGGGACAGACACCTGCCTGTCTCTGTCCTCACTTTTTCCCAAACAATGTCCCCCACCACAGGCAACTCGGGACGTGGTGCTGAGCCGGGTGCCAGAGCAGGAGGAGGACCGGACGGTGAGCTTGCAGAATGCCATGGCCATCTATGACCTCCTGAGCATCACACTGGGCAGGAGGGGGCAGTACGTCATGCTCTCAGAGGTACAGCCGCTGTGCAGCCCACCCTGCTCCCCGGGAGTCGGGCAGTGCCCAAAGGAACTCCAATGGAGCCACCATTTGCCCCTTCTCCACTTGTCACTTCCATGCCAGGCTGCTCTGCCACTTGCTGGCCCTGTGACCTTGGCAAGTCGGAAAAGTCTCAGTTCCCTCATCTGTGAAATGGGGGTAATTAGAGAATGCCCCTCACCAGATCATTAGGAGGAGTACATGTAAAAAGCTGAGAACGGGGCCATGCACGATAATAATAACTGTTAGCTGTGATTTTGTTGGATATCTACATTTCGAAGGTGCTTTCACAAATCTTCTTTCATTTGCTTTTTGCCATTGCCCTGTAAGATCATTCACATGTTATGGAGGTGGGAAATAAGGGTCCGAGAGGGTGAGAGACTTGTGCGATCACACAGCATGCTGGTGGCAGGGACTGGGTTACCCCTGGGTCTCCAAGGAGCCAAGTGTGGACCTCATGCAGCCTCCCAAGGACAGTGGCTTGGGCAGTCACTACTCTGGAATGGTGTGGGATGGCTGGGGGGGGGTCAGGAGGACCCTGAGGGGGAAGCCTGACTATCTCCCCCCTCCCCTCTGCAGTGCCTGGAGCGAGCCATGAAGTTCGCATTTGGAGAATTTCACCTTTGGTACCAAGTGGCCCTCTCCATGGTGGCTTGTGGGAAGGTAAGGCACAGGGGGTGCCAGGGGTTACATGCTCACCCTCAGGGGGCTCTCTCAGGGGGCTCTGCTCTCTGTGGGTCCCTTCCCAAGGTGGACAGAGGGCTGTTTGGAGCTAGGTGCTGGGAAGAGGGCAGGGGTGGTTGGTTATCCAGCAGCTGGTTTGAATCTCCAGGAGAGCGAGGGGTGTGGGGAGGGCCACACAGACACCGTGTGTGAATCCCAGTCTGTGCATGAGGCACGAGCGTGCTATGTGCAGGTGTGAGTCTGTGCATGCTTTTCTCTGGGTATGTGTGCACGAACGGGGGCACTGAGCACCTCTGCTGGTGAACTGATGGATTCAACTGCCTGAGCCAGGCACGAGGTGTGGGTCCAGGCGAGGGGAACATTGTTCCATTTGGGCTGTGGTTCTCTTCCTGCCCACCGAGTGTCAGGAACGGGTCTGCCTATGGATTGGGCACCTGCCTAGAGGGAAGGGTTGAAGGGTGAAGCGGTGCAGCAGCACCCACAAGTGCATTTGTGGGGAGAACTGCATGAGGGATGAGGCCGGGGGCTCCTGAGTGGGGACAGGGTCCGGGGACATGGCCCAGAACAAGGGGCACTGGGGCATGCACTGCTCTCCATCCCCCTGCCCCTGTGGCAGCACCCCTTGTTTTTCCTCAGCTCAGAATTGCACTTACATAAGCCTCTATTTTAAGCAGTGCCATGAAAGGAAAACCTTTCCGGAGCTGGGTGCTAAGGGTGTCGGGGCTGAGGATGCTGCGAATGCAGGAACTAAGGTGGCATGAGCTTGCAGATTGTTCCAAGAGCTGTAAATACCCAGAGCCCTTTCGTGGGGCTGAGGGAATTCCTCGCCCCCCGGCCCATCTGTGCCACTTTCCATTTCTGGTCCCACAGCCGTCTCTGAGGAGGGCCCCGGGCTTGCCAGTGCCTCCTCCTCTCACTGAGGGTGTGCCAGCCAGCTCGGGCCGCGGCAGCGAGGCAGGCCAGGTCCTGGCGGGGACGGGGGAGCGGGTGCAGCAGCCTGACAGACGGGAGAGGCTGGGAAGTCCGACCGAGGGTTCCCGCTGGACATTTGTCTTCCCAGACCTCCCCTCCCCCATCCCTTCGGCCACCTCCCAGAGCATCTTGAAGTCACAACATGATCTACTTGGCTCTGTGCTCAGCAGGGTCTTGTCAAGGCTCAGGGAGAATTCAGAACACAGACAGAGTGAGGCCCCAGCCCTCCAGGGTCCAGGAAATAAGAGGAAGCCTCCTAAGGAACTGGAGGCAGAGGAGACAACACGAGCAAAAGTGGAGAGGCTGGGAGGATGCAACGATCTGGGGATGTGGACAGGAAGGTCTTGAAGGCACCAGCCAGCCCAGGGTAGTGGGGATGGGGCGGGGAGGAGGTGGGGATGGAACTTGACGGAAACCAGGCAGACAGCTCACGGTGACATAGACAGCGTCTTCCTGCCTCCAAGAAACAGAAAGCCCCTCCAATCCTGTGATAGTGCTCATTTGCCAGGAGCGGCCGGGGCCAGGGCAGTGGTTTGCACCCCTTTGAGGTGTCCTGAACCCCTTTGAGGAGCTGAGGAAAGCTGAAGACCCCTCCTCAGAAAAATGCACTGCACAGGGAAGTCAGCTTTAATTCCTTCTCCCCAGGCCCAGGGGAAGGTGTCATGGTAGCCTGGGAAGTAAGAGTCTTCCACCTCTGAGCAGCTGGGCTCAGAGAGGTGCAGACACAGCCTGGCACCGACCCAGCATCCAGGGAGCTGCTTTCCTAGTCTGGCTCTTCCACAGACCAGCAAGGTGGGCTCAGGCGTGGGCTTACAGACAGGGAGCCGGGTTGACTGCAGAGTTTCTCACGATGAGGCTTCGTGGACTGGAGACCCTGTGTTACACCCACCGTGCACTTGTTGCAGCAGGAGATTGTTCTGGAAGGCATTCTCCACTTCCCTTGGGAACCCTGCAACCTTGGGTTGTCCCAGGCGGCTCTCAGGAGTGGCCAGACTTGCCTTCGCCAAAAGCCTAAGGAGGAAATCAGGGTTCTGTCCCTGTGATTGTACCCAAAAGGCCTTCCAGAAGGTGAGGCTGGGCAGTATAAATATATCTAGTGCTTCAACCTGCAGGAATAACGGATGCGTTCTGCAGTGTGATTTAGGTCGTTTCTTCTCTTGGTCTCCATGCGGCAATTGCACTGGCTGCGTTGCTAGGTAACCAGCATGACAAAAAAAAAGAGAGCCGGCTCCTCTGACTGCTGAGTCCTCAGATGGCTCCTTAAATAGCAGCGTTTTTTTGGTCTGCGTGGGGGTGGGGTGGAAAGGGAGGAGGGGGACAAGGAGGGTCGGAGTTAGAGAATCTTGCATGGTGGGGATCCAGAGGTCAGCAGCCCCGGGAAGGAGGCCGAGGAGAAGCCTGAGGCTTGCTGGGCGTGGATGGAGGGGCTTGGAGTGGCATTCACAGGGGAGGGTCTTGGGAGGAGGTGGATGGCCTGACAGTGCCTTTGAGCCCCTCACGCAGCCTCCCTGGCTCCGGCCCACACTGGGCACCCCGTGCAGTCTCCTGTGCTTGGCCTCCTGCCCTCCAGTTTCCTGAGAGAGCCGTGGGGAATGGTGGCCTTGATCTTCTCTCCCGGAACCTTTCTGTGGGCCCTTTGAGGCAAGGGCCGTGGCCTCCTGCCCCTTCCTCCAGTGACTGCACAACCCCTAGCCCAGTACTGGGCCCAGAGCAGACCCTTGGCAAGGTCACCTGCAGTTGGCCTGGTGAGTCTGAGCCGGAGCCCAGGGAAATCTATCACGTCTCGGTTGAGAAAAGCTCTTCCTTAGATGGCAGGGAAAGGAGGGGGCCAGATGGAGAGAGGAGGGGGGGCCGGGGTGGACACAGACTAGTGGAGCCTAGTGTGCCTCTGCCTGTCACTCACCCCCTGCTTGGACAGGAGAGCCTTCCGGAGCCTCCGTTTCCTCAGTGATACCTCCAGAGTTGCTGGGAGGGTGACAGCTACTTAGTGGTGGGGAGGTTGGCCCATGGTGAGGCCAGTGCGTGGGAATTGTCATAATTGCACACACATGCATCTGCCTACCTAAGATCACATGGGTACAGGGGTGCCCACCCTGGGAGGGTTACTGCTGAGTTTGCTGGACTCAGAAGGTTCCAGCCCTGGGGTGTGTGTGTGTGTGTGTGTGTGTGTGTGTGTGTATGTTTGTGTAGCAGGGAAACAGGCCTCCTCAGGCTGTCACTGTAGAGGCAGAATAGGGTAGTGGTTAGGGTCAGCATGTGTTCGAACTCCAGCTCAGCCACTTAGTGGGCGGTGTGGCTTTGAATAAGCAACCTAACTCCGCATTTTGCTCTCCTTGTCTGTGAAGCAGGGTCATAGCCCCTACCTCATGAGAGTGTTGTGGAAGAAAGTCAGATGACAATATTTACAGAGCTCTTAGAACAGGAGTCAGATCCTTTTCTGTAAAGGATCGGATAGTAGACACTTTTGACTCTGTGGGCCAAACAGTCTGTCGCAACTATTGCACTGCCATTGTATGGTGAAAACAGTCGTAGACGATATATAAATGAATGAGCGCGGCTGCGTTCCAGTCCTGTTATTTACAAAAACAGGCAGCAGGTCATATCTGGCCTGTGGGCTGTTTTGCTGAACCTTGGCTTATGTCTGGCCCTGGGTGCTCCCCTCCTGCCCCGCCCCACACTTGGCCGTCCTTGGCAGGCCCAGTCTGAGCCCCTGGAGATTCCTGTCTCCAGGTTCTCTCTGGCTCTGCTAGCTGGAACATCTCCGCTCCTTCCCGCCAGCCTTTGTACGTCCCTTCAACCCTGCCATGGCCCTGCCTCCGAGTCCCCATTAAGAGAGCCCCTTTCTGCCTCTAAGATTTCTGTGGTTCTTCGAAATCCTTTTGGAAAGCTCCCATCTTTTGTCATGTTAGCTGTTGTCACATCACCTAAGGGCAAGGGGTCACAACCTCCACTCTCCGGATGCAGAAACTGAGGCCCCGGGAGGGACTTGCCTGCTAGGACGGCCTGGGCTCCTCCCGCTGGGCCTCTGCCTGACTCTCGGGGGAAGAGAGCACAGAGCAAGGCCTGGGTATTTGGGGGTGCCCCCACTGTAGGCATGAGGCCCTTAGTCTGCCGAGACCTAGGGCTGTGAAAGACGGTGTATCCTGCTTTTTCTTCCGCAGTCGGCCTATGCCGTGTCGCTGCTGCGGGAATGCGTGAAGCTGCGGCCCTCAGACCCCACTGTGCCTCTGATGGCTGCCAAGGTCTGCATTGGGTCCCTGCACTGGGTGAGTGAGCTGCGGGGGCCTCCTGTGGGAGGGTGGCGGCAGGTGGCGTGAGCTGGGCTGTGCCTGTCTTGGCGTCTGTGAGGGTGCGTGAGGTGGGGGCTGGGGGAGCTTCGAGGCAGAGGGGCCTGGGGCAGGGAGAAAGGCTCTGAGACACTGCCAGCCTCGGACTCCTGTGGCAGGACCCTGACTCGGGATGGTGTCTGGTTTGCAGTTCAGCCTTGAAGTGTGGCCTCCAGAGAGTCAAGTGTGGAGGACGTAGGGGGCCCTGCAGCGGGGTAGTGGGCAAGATCGTGGAGTTACCTAGACTAGCCCTGTCATTTCAGGGGCTTCAAGTGTCCTGACATCCAGTCTGCATGACTCTGAGTGGGCAGAGCCAGCTCTGGGCAGAATGAGAAGGTGGCTCTTCTGTCGGCTTCTCTCCTTCCTCTTGGCTGTAGCCCCCCGGCCCTGCCCTGTCCCCGACTGCCGGCCTAGTGCTCCCTGCTGGGGCAGCTGTTAGGAGGCTGCAGCTCAAGGGGTGCCTCTCCCCCACAAGACCCCCAGGAGATCAGCAGCTTGGAGCAACGGAGGAGCACAGGGCCAGGACCCCCAGGCCCCAGGCCTCGCCGTGGTCCCCCCTCAGGTCTGTTTGGCAGCTCCTCCAGGACCGTGGGGGCTCTAGACAGTCTTGGCTTTCTTAAGTCCTAGTCAGCCTCCTGATGTCAGAAGATGTTCCTGTTTGTACCCTCTCAAGTGATACAGAACACACGCATCATCCCTCCCACATGTGGGCCATCAGCCCTCACCCCATGTCCCCTGCTTCCCTCATCTGCCTTCTGGGCCCAGGGTCTCCCAAAGTGGGTGTTGCACCTGGAGACAGCCCGTCCTGTCTTCCTGTTGACCTGACAACCCCAGCTCACCCCTCATCATTGTTCCAGGCTCTGGGTGCATACAGCAGGTGCTTCATAAATAACAGCCTTTATAACTCTTCCTGCCACTGTCCTCTCCTTGGGCATGCAACACATAAATCACACGCCCTGGGAAGGGAGGTGATACACTCCCTGTAAATTCCACGTTCTAACCCTCCTTCTTGAGGACTGCAGACTGGCCCCATCCGTCTGCGGGGTCCCCGCCTGGTTGACCTAGTGGGTCTTGCCTTCTCTCTGCTGCGGGGACTGACTCCCTAGCACAAGGAGGGTGGGTGAAAACAGCACCTTTCCCTTTATCTAGCTGGTGCTGAGACCTTCTCCCCACTGTGGATTGTTGGGAGGAGGGGAAAGCATGGCTTCTGGCCCCGGGGCAGAGTTTTGGTGTCCTCTGGATTGGGGAGAATTGCAGCAGACCGATCTTGTAATGGGCTCTAGGCTTTTGGAAGGGGCAGTGTGATGCGTTGGTTAAGAGCTTCACTGCCCACCCCCTGGTGGTCCTGAATCTCACCGTGTCTCAGTTTCCTCATCTGTAAAATGGGAACAATAAGTCTCTTCCTCTGGCGTGGTATAAATGACAAAGCATGGAGAGGGCTGGAGGGTCAGGGAGGCTTCCTGGAGGAGGAGGCTTTGGACTGGGCTCAAAGGGCAGGGGAGCATGCAGTGTGCTGGCGACAGGCCCTTCCATCACAGCTTGTGTTCCCTAGCCCTGTATCGGGGAACCCTCCAGCTCCCCAAGTCTTTGGGGAAGACCATTGGCAACCTGCTCCCTAGAGGTAGGGTGCCCTCGTGAGCAAGCACTCGGTTGTGAGTGGCATGTGACTGCTAAGTGCACGCAGCGGGGTGGTGGTAGGAGCTGGGGCGTGCAGAGGAGTGGTCTCCCCAATCCCTGCTCAGACCCCTGCTTGCTTCTGGGGCTTTGGAGGGGGCCCTCAAGCTCATCACTGGGATGAAGCCCAAAATACCCCTCTCTTTGGGGGTAGGCGGGGGAGGGCATCTGTGCGCCTGGAGGCTGCCAGCTCTGAGGTAGCTATGGGTCCACCCAGCCAACGGCCGTCCTTGCCAGGAAGCCCTAAATTTAGGTCTTCCCACCATGGAGGAGCTGTTTCCCTTAGCAGCATAATTACAGTAATTATGTGCATTCAGATTACATGGTAATAAAATTAGGATCAAATCAGTCCAAATTGAAATCAGATGAGTTAGGAGCAAAGTAATCAATGACAACATAAATAGAAAAGCCCAAAAGGAAACTTAAGCATGCAGACTTGTCATCAGAATCGGGGAGAAGGGTGAGCTGTTTAACTTCAGCTGAGCAGCATATTTGGGTTTTGGGGCCGGTTTGAGCCAGGGTTTAAATCAGGCACAGGTTAGGGCGAGATCCTGCTGCCAGGCCGGGGGTGGGCTCCTGACAGCCTTCCCTGATCTGGAAGCCTCACCCTTGTGCCTCCTAAATCCCCGCTTATACCTGCCTTAGACATGGATCGTGGCACATTGTGACCATCTGTGCTTCTCAAGGGCAGGAATGGTCTCCGTCTCTTCCTTGAAACCCCAGCCGGGAGTTCAGCGCCAGCTGCTTTTTGGACGGAGCCTACTGGCTGATGGGCATATGCACTTGGCAATGGGCTGTGCCTCATGCGGCACACGCCTTCCCTGCTGGATGGGGAACTCCTTCACTTACCGTGTCGTGCACTCTGACGCCCCTCCCCCACAAAGAAGCCCGCACATTGTGCGTGTAACTGAGGAAGCAGCGCACGCCCCAACTGGCCAGGAAGAAACAGGGTGGGAGATCTGCATTTGGTTCAGGGGCTCTCCCTGTGCTCTGTAGCTACTTCTTGTTCCCTGGGTTGACACCGGGCAGAGAGCAGTCCGTGGGGTAGCCAAGGGCAGCCTGTTCTCCAGGGCGGCCAGGAGAGGGGCAACCCAGTACTCTCTGTTCCCGAGGCCCACAGCAGGAAGAATGGGTCTGACTATTGGGCCGGGGGTGTTAGTGCATGAGATAGGGCACAGATCCTGAACGGTGTCTCACACCCCCTCCATCTCCTGCCTTTGCAGCTACTCTAGCTCGGGTCAGCCCCTGGTAGGCCCGGCCATTGCCCAGCCAAGCCCCATGAGCAGGGGACAGAAATCTGGGGGTGGACAAATTGGCCTGGGTTGCAGGAAGGGAGGCTGAAACTGGGACATTTGAAAAACGAGTTGTACTGGGTGAAACCAGACTGGGTGGCCACGTGCCCAGAGGCAGAGCACCTGCTGTCCCTGCATCCTGTCCTCATGCCCAGAGCCACTGTGTGACACCCCAGGCTGGGTCTGGGTCTGAGAGCAAGGTTGCCCCTGGGTGGGGGCCTGACAGAGAGAGTTATGGTCACGGGCTGGCTGACTCCTGGGGGTTTGGGCCGGGGTGGGAGTAGCTGAGCAGGGTTGACTTTGGGGTGGGAGGGCACTGGTCCCAGGGCTTAGCCTGAGGCTCCCCTCGGTGGGGGAGGGTTTCCCAGGCTCTGACCCAGTGACGTCAGTGCCGAAACCAGAGAGGCCCGTGTGGCAGCCTCCTGCCTTGGCATGGCCAGCTCCTGCCAGGGTCCCCATTTTTGCAGCAGGAGGAAAGGGAAATGTAAATATTTTTTAGTATCCCTCCAAACACAATTATTTAAGGTTCATTGTATTTAAAAAGTTGAAACCTTTATAGGAGGTAGAGTGTACATGGGTCATGTGTCACACAGACACAGGATAGGAGATTGTGACGTAGAAAAGTGGGGTATGCTCGTCTTTGAAAAGGTCTGTGATACTGTCTCCCACCTCATTCCAGGCCGGGGGTCAGGGACAGCAGGAGGTAGTAGGAAGAGCACAGGCTTTGGAGGCAGATCGCTGCCCACTGACTTACTTGCTGTGTGACTTTGTGGGAGTAACTTACCCTCTCTGTGCCTGAGTTTCCTCATCCGTAAAATAGAAACAATCACATCCACCATGACTTGGTGCCTGCGAACATCAGAGGAGTGTCCCCACTTAGCATGTTGTAGGCACCTGGTAAATGGTACCTATCACTATTACTGCCCTTTCAAAATAGCAGGCACTTGGAAAGGACACGCTTTTGTTTTTGCCTTCGTTTTTCAAGTTCAGGGGTGGACAGAGCCAGGAAGATGGATAAAGTGAGGTAGGGGAGAAGAAAGACTGCCAGCCCTTATGCCACCAGCTTGTAGAAATTAGAAAGAGTACCTCCTCCTCCCGGGAAGAAACAAGTAGATTTTCAGTCAAGCAGCTAACAGTAGGTGCTGGGCTCTTGTGGGAAGGAACTAAGGAGAAATTAGAGTTGCTCTTTAAACCAAACTGTACAGGCTCAGAAATGAACTTTCTCTAGTTCCCAGGAAGAGAGGAAGAGGGTGGCGATTCCGAGGGTAAAACCTCTTTGGCTCATGCAAGGCGAGTGCGGCAGGCTTTGAGATGGAAGCAGCCCTGGGCACCAGCAGCGTGCAAGCAAGGAGCCAGTCTGTGTGGGGACCGAATTAGGGAAACTGGAGAGAGATAGGAGCTTGTGAAGCCACAGGAAATTTTTCCTTATGTAACGCAAAAACAAAGGATCAAAGCATTATACCCTTCAATGCATCCTTTTTTCAAAAGGTCAAAGAGAAGAAAAATGAAAAACTACAGAGGGTAGCTGCGGATCAGGCGGATTTAGTATCAGGAACCCTGGGGTGGAAGCACACTTCTTAGGTGGGTGACCTTGGATAGGTCACTTCGGCTCCCGATACCTCAGAATCTTTGGCTGTGAAACACCTTTGCCGTCAGGTAGCTGTAGCACCGTGAAAATGCCAGGGGAGCTCTCGATCACTCTAGATTTGCAGAGGAGCCTCTTCACCTGGGATTTCGTGGCATGGTTACAAGGCTGCCCTCGGTAAAGAAGGTAGTAAAGAGCAACGTATCATTCGGAGGAGGAAGGTTGGAGCGATCTCTGAAAAGCCCCCACCCTCCAAGGATTGTGATGAGCACGGAAGGCCCAGTGCTGTAACCTGAGCTTGCTGCAGAAGCAGCAGCCCAGACTAGAGAGCCGCCAGCTGTCAACTTTGAAGCCACAAGGAGGAAGCGTCTGGACACTGGAGAGGGCGCACAAGGTGCTAGGCGGGAGGAAGGTGGCCAGGGCGGTTGCAGAAGGGCGGGCGCCGGGCCGCTCAGCAGCCATCTATCTGAGTAGTTCAGTGTTGCCACATCGCAGGTGGAGCTCATTAGTGGGTTGTGAAATAGAATTCTTTTTTTTTTTAATTGAAATAGCCTTTCAGAGAATAGGACAGAAAATATCCCATGGTAGCAGTAAGTCTTGTGACAATGGGTAGGTGCAGTGGTTATGTGCATGTGTGTCTCAGACCCTGGATGGGGGTCAGAGAGCTTGAACAATCTGGTGTAGTGGAGACGCCAGCTTGTCCTTGTACACAGTCGCTCCTTTTCTGTCACTAAGGGTCAGGCTGAGAGACAGAAGGCAGACAGTAAGCGTCCCCTCTCGGGATTCCAGAGGGTCTTTGGTGCCACCTCCTAATTTGTCAGTGAAATCCTGTAGCTACAGGGGGGACAGGGGCTCTACCCAGTTTCCATTTTTTTCAGGCACTGCTCTGAGCATTCACCATGTCTCACCTCACTCAGTCTCCCAGCAACCTCATAAGGGAGACACTAGTTATCCCACTTCACACAAGAGGAGAGGAGACACAGCAAAACGAAGTGGCCTGCCCGAGGTTAGTGAGTGACCAGACCAGGATGGGAACCCCAGTAGTCTGGCCCCAGAGCTGTGTTCTTAGCTGCCCAGCTGCCCGGCCTCTCTGCACGAAGAGCTTGTTGATGGGTGTGGGGCTGATTCTGGAGTTGGGTGGGATTACAGTACTTTGGAACAGAGGTGGCAAAGTCAAATTCTCAAGGGCTTTAGGATTTCCACTCTTGTCTTAGATGAAGGGGAGTGGTACATTACAAAGTTATTTATTTGTTTGTTTGTTTTTTCTGTGATAGCATTCTTCCTTTTGCTAGCTACTTAGAACACCCATGTTTATTAATACTATATGCTCTTGTGTTATCTGTTGTTACTTAATAGAATTGATAATGCTTTTTTTCCTTCATGATCACTGTAATGACTCCACATGCAAAAAGCCTGTTTTGTGGTACGGTACTAGGAATCAAAATGGTGTTAGCTGTGTAGGGAAATGGTACCTTGACCCTTGTGATTTTGATTTGAGGCAAATAGTGACACCATGCTTAGAGACCATTTTAAACTATGTGGACAGTGCTAGCAATCACTGACCACAGAAGGCTATTGATCTGGAGGTCAAAGTGGATCACAAGTCCAACAAACTAAGGATATATGTTTTCACTTTTTAAAGCTAAAGGATGACCAGCTCTATTAATCCAAAATATGATGTATATGAACTGGAGGATAACTTTTTCCTTTTGCCACTATTTGCTGAGCCTTGTTCGGGCACCCTCTCTGCATAGGTTGCAGGAGGTAGAAGCTGGCATCTGCTGAGTAGAAGGACATGGTTATGGGAAAAGTATAAATGCACGGAGTGCAGTGGGTGTCTGGATTCTTTTTTTAACTTGTGCTTGGTGATTTATAAGAAAACTCGCTCCTGTTTGAATGGAGCATAATGCCTGAGACAGTGTGTGAGATAAGCCAGACCAGCAACGGCATATTAGGAAGGAAAGAAGGTGCTTTTCGCTTACTTTGGCCTCTCTCGTTGCCTCCTGTCCCACCTCTGCCCTGAGGCCTCCTTGGATAGCCACAGCCATGTAACTGCCTCTCTTGGAGCTCAGTGGCTGTGCCTGAATTAAGAGCCCTTTGTCCTGTATGATTTTGCCTCCAGCACAGAGCCTGGGAGGGAGGAGGGAGGAATGAGGGGGTCCAACCCCCCAGTTTGCAGTTGAAGACCTTTGAGACACAAAAACTGAGTGACTTGCGCCCGTGGCTGTCGGGTGCTGGGCCGGGATTGGAGCCTGTGTCTGGGGCTTTTCTTCCAGTGCTACCCTCTACACATGGCTCTGACTGCAGGCCCTGGCAGCACCCCGAGTCCTGCTGGGCCAGGTGGTCCAGGAGGCAGGTCTTAGCATCTGTGGCCAGCTGAGGCTGAGCAGCAGGCAGTTGCAAGGTTTCCCCAGCCACAGCATCCCCGAGCCCCAGGTCCTTGGGCCTGATGGTGCCACAGGCAGAATCCAGCTCCCAGACTCCTCCTCCTTCCAGTGACAGCACCCCTACCTGCCTGCAGCTGGAGTCAGGAAGGGTGGGCAGGCAGCCCTTCCCACCATCTCTCTCTGGGCCATCACATAGTCTGCTAGGCTCCTCCGGGTATATTTTCCCCTCTCTGCACCATGGGTTCTCTGCTCCCTCGGTCCCTTTGTTTGCACGTAGCTCACCATGGCTGCACCCAAATGGGGGACTCAGCCCAGCTTGCCTTCCCGCAGCTCATGGCCTCTGTCTCAGGATCTCAGTTCCTGACTCCAAGGAGACTCCACTGCTCCCTCCACTTCTGCAGCTGTGGTCAGGCCCCAAGATGCCCAGAGCCCCTCTCCTGCCTGAGGTGCGGTGGGGGGAGGCTTTGGTGCCAGAAGCCAACTTAAATCTCTTGAACTTGAATTCCCCCGTTGACTGACTGTGTGAGCCTTTGATGGGGGAGATGTCCGTGGTTAGGGGCTTTGATGTCAGGGTGGCACTGGAGGGTTTGGGTGTGATGCATTCAGATCCTTGCTGTGGGCTGGAGTTGATCTTTGTGATGGAGGAAGCATCCCTGCCCTCACTGGAAACTGACGTTCTCAGTGACATGAACTTGGGCATGCTGCCATGCCAGGCACATGGGCAGATGACATTTCCTGAGTTGGGTGGGAGGGAGAGGGCTTTTCTTGGAGACACTTGTGCTGTGAATGGCCACAGCTGAGGCCCCTGCCTGTCCTGAGCACCCTGAGCCGGCCTGACTGCTGTGGGTGCCCCATAGAGTTCGTGAGATCTGCCTCGTGTGTACCTCTCTCTCCGTGTCCCGTGTTATGTGTGATGATGTGTTCACACGTGGCCCGCACCAGTTGGTCCTTTTCCAACTGGAACAGTCTCTCCTGCTCTCAGGACAAAAACAGCCCTGGGCCTTTTTCCCTTGAAGTTTGAGCTCCTTGTCTCAGGGAGGGAGCGAGCTCCCAGACAGAGCAAGAGTGGCAGCCTGCCTGCTCACGGGACTGGCGATGTCCAGCAAGGCACATGTTCCCGAGGCCCAGCCCCAGAGCCCTGCCTGCCTCCAGCCCTGGCTCCCCTCTCTGCTGAGCAGGGCAGGCACAGACACGGGCTCCTACAGAGGCCGTGTGAGGGAAGGAGCTGGCTCACATGGGCCTGATCTTGGGTTTGTATTCTCAACAGAACAAGCTTTGGGAAGCTGGGCTCTCTGGGGCAAGGGAAGCTTCTCACTGTGCCCTTGAGCACAAAGCCCCTCAGTGAGTGAATAGGTCCAGGGAGTCACCCACTGGTAAAGGAAACACTCTGATCCTTTTGCTCAGTAGTTAGGTGGCCGTGAGCAAGCCACCTGGCCTCTCTGATGATGCTGTCCACATGCAAGGAATCGCAGTTCTTATCTGCACTCGCCCAACAGTGTCCTGGGCTGGTGATCATGAGCTGCCAGCCATGCTGAGGGCAGCAGAGGCTCCCCACCCCATGACCTCGGCCTCTCCTCTTTGCAGCTGGAGGAGGCAGAGCGCTTTGCCATGATGGTGATCGGTCTTGGGGAGGAAGCTGGGGAGTTCCTCCCCAAGGGCTACCTGGCACTGGGTCTCACCTACAGCCTGCAGGCCACCGACGGTGAGTGCCATGGGAGGCCTCTGTGTGGGGGGTGGCCCGGGCTTCCTAACTACCCCCCCACCAATGCCCCACCACCACCACCACGTCCCAGTAGCACCATGCACTCCTCTGGGATAGATAGCCGCGCATGCATGCAAAAACATACACACACATACACACCCTCACTCCCATTTCCATTCTCAGACATGACCTCCTCTCTCCTCTTCATGGACCCAGGTCTTCCCACACCTCCAGACCATCCTCCACTCCAGCAAAGCCCTTGCTGACCTCCTCCGTGGATCTTCTGGTGCTTTCTGTCTGTAATGCACCATTAGCCCTCAATCCCACGGTGTCTTCATTCTAGTTCTCATAGTCCTGCCTTTGCCCTCAGCACTGCCGTAATCTTCTAGAGTCTTTTAAATTCCCCTTGACACATGGCTTAGGGCCAGGTACACAGCAGGCGCTTAATAACTACTCGTGCTTGGCTGATGGATTCTACTCCTTCCTGCCCCAAGCTTGACTTTCTTTCCCCAGCCCTGCCCACTCAGCCCTATTCCCCCACCATCCATCAGGCAGCCCCCTACTTTTGTATCCTTGCAGCTTGAGGGATGGGGAGCAATGAGCCTCGACTTGGACCGGACCTGGAATAGTAATCAGCCTGTGCCCACGTCCCCTGAATGCCAGCCCCTGGGAGTGGGGCTGTGTGCAGGGAGTTTGCTTTGCACCGGCCTCAGAGGCCCTGCACAGCGTGACCTGTGCAAAGTGGGGAGCGAGCTCCTGGTGTAGTGCCAGGTCCCTGCTCTTCATCAACCGCCATCACAGGGTCTTCAGCGAGCCCTGCCTGGGGAACACCTGGGTCTCTACACACCACTCGAGTCCCTTGGTCAAACTCTGCTGTGACCAAAACACCCTCCTTGTGCCTTTAACCCTCTGCAAACAGCGGTTGCTTTCTATGCTTTCTAAGCTGGAAGCTCTGACAGCCATCAATGCCTGGTCCTCACCGCAGATTCTGATCGGGTCTGGGGTTGGGTTCTGGACATAATCATGTTGAAGCTCTCCAGGCGGTTCAGTGGCAGCCGAAGCTAAGAACGCCGCACTGCTGTGTTTAAAGTAGGATGCAACTTACCAGAAAGGTGCCCCGTTTGGGTTAAAACAAGTCGCCTCGGCCCAGGAAGGCACATGGCTAGACAAGTGGTGGCTTTTATCTCGAGGCTTGGGCCTCCTGAGTGGGACACCCATGTTGTGGAAAGCTTGTAGGCTTGGGCCTTTGGGAGGGTTGGCTTGGCCCAGGTGGTGGAGGAGGCAACGGGGTAGAAGGAACCTGCAGGCCAGGAAATGTGCTGGGAGGCGCAGGCTGCCGGAGTTGAGACTTGCCAGATGGGGCCCTGGAGGGGCCTCTCCCTGCAGAGCTTGTGCGTCCGGGGAATGGGGCACCTTCCTGCCACCCCTGAAGGCTTGGTCTCTGTCCTGTCTCCTGCAGCCACCCTGAAGTCCAAGCAAGATGAACTGCACCGGAAGTCACTGCAGACACTGGAGAGGTGAGGAGAATCCCGTTCGCGCAGAGGCCCCTTGCCTTTGGTGGCACAAGGTGGCACGTTCACATGCTTTACCTCGCTGGACTCTCTGCTGTGGAAGAGCAGAGGTTTCTGTCTCTGTTTTACGGATATGGAACTGCACACGGCAAGCAAGGGCAGGCTTTCGGCACTGGGCAGATAGTCAAGCCCCGAGCTCAGCTCTGGGCCTCTAGCCTTCCACACTGGTGGAGCACCCCCTGCCCCCCGTCAGCGAGGAACTGGGGCCTCAGCAGCCACCGGGCCCGGCCCCCACCCTTCTGGGGTCAGGACTTTAAGATGGGCATAGTAACCCCTTGCCACTGTGACAATTACGTAAAATAAAGCAGGAACAGCACCTGGCACAGGGTCCTCCATGTGGCAGGGGCTCAGGAATGGTATTTGACTCCCCTCCCCAGCCACCCCCAGCCCTTACTGAGGTTTCCTGGCAGTGCAGGGTCAGGGAGGGAGGGAGAGGCAGAGAACCCCCCTCCCCCAAAGGGCTGCCCACTCCCCAGGCCCATCCCAGGCTTCTCCTCTGAGCACCGATGTGGCAGTGCTATGGGTAGGGCCCGGCCCTGACTCCTTGTGCCAGCTTCGTTGGAGCATGTGGCACTCCTGCCCATCTGGGCTGGGTTGTCCCCAACCCAGGGTGGGGAGATTCCAGTCCTGGCGGCCTTCCCTCCCACCAGCCTCCACCCTCAGGGAGGTGATAGCCTCTGTCCTACACTGTCCTCCCCCACTCCTACTCCTACCCTCCTTCGGGGTCTGCCACTTCCGGCCTGCCCTCCCAGATGGCCCCCAGTTCAGCTAGTGCCAGCCCTCCCAGAGCCACTGTCCTTGTCTTGGGCCGCCCACGGGCCTCCTACCTGAGCCTTCCTCTCCTAGCCGGGCACCCCTCCAAGGCAGGGCCAGGCAGAATCTCCCCGCGTCCTGCCCTAGAGCGCCCAGCACAGGGCTGACGTGCTGGAGGGTCACACACTGGTTGCTCAGCCCTCGATGACTGACTTCTCACTCCCTCTGCCCACACAGAGCCCAGCAGCTGGCGCCCGGTGACCCCCAGGTCATCCTCTATGTCTCCCTGCAGCTGGCCCTCGTGCGACAGGTGGGTTGTCACAGTTTCTAACCCCCAGGTCCCTGGGACTGCGGAGCTTCTCCTGCCAACTCTGCTTTCCAACTGTGTGACCCTCTGCAAGTGACTTAACCTCTCCAAGTGTGTTTCCTTGTCTGTCACATGAGGAGCCTAGTGAGGAGAAGTCAGGTGACGTGGGCAAAGCCCCTGGCCCCTGGCAGACACAGGGGAGGGGACTGCTCTCTGCCCTCACTCCCCCAGAGCATGTCAATCTCCTGAGAAGTTGACGAGTGACCACAGCAAGCATTTGTCTGTGTCCTCGCCTCCCAGGGTCTTGGGGAACAGAGCAATTGGCACATGGAGCTATTGCTGGATAGGCTTCCCGTGAGACCCCAAAACTTTTCTCTGACCCTGTGGACACCACCATCAGGCCTCAGCCTCTGGGCCCCCCATCCACTGACCACCTTCGCCCACTGGGACCACCGCCCCCCGACTCTGGAGTCAGACCCACCTTATTCCCAAGCAGTGCAGCCAAGGGAGGCAGGTGTTTCCAGGGACGCCCCCACCCCAGTCCCCTCAGAGTCTCCTCTGCTTTCACATGACGCCTCGGCCTGCAGGTGGGTGCTCTGGGCACGTGTGCACCCTCTGGAGGAGGACCTCTCAGGTGGCCTTGACCCAGGGCCACTCATGCAGATGACCCCACTGACCATTCACCTGGGGCCTGCACACAAGCCTTTGGCCCGGCAGAGTGGCTCTCCTCACCTGGACCGTGGAGGAGGGCCGAGCTCGGGGCTGGTGGAGAGAAGCCTCCAGAAGCCCACGTGCTCATAGTCCAGTGCAGGGCAGCGCTGTCTACCAGGGTTGCTGCTGTGCCCACCACTAGCCTGGGAAAGCCCCACCTTCTGAGGAGGTGGGCCACAGTGCTCCCATTTTATACCTGAGGAAACCCAGGCCTCTGATCTGCAGCCCACCCAGCCCCGGGAGGAAAACGGTCCCCTGACCCCTCTAACCATGGGGCCCTTGGGCCCTGTTCACCAGCCAGGAGGCCGGTGTCTCCGGTCAGGGTCAGCGCTCGGCCTCTCATCCCTCCTTCACTCAACTCGGTGGCCTGCCCCCTCCTGCCTCCGGGGCGGCTGGCTCCTCCCTCTCCTGCCTGCCTCGCCTCCCCTCTTGCCCTGCACTGGCCTGGCTCTGCTTCCCACCACGTCCTCACGCTCAGTGCCAGGACCCCGCCTTCTTGCCTGTGCCTAGACCCTTGTCTGTCCCCACCCGACTTGTCACTCTGCGTCTGAGTCACTCTGTCTCCCTCTCCAGGTCCTTCTGACTCAGCCATTTTCTCCCCAACATTCCTGCTGTCATTCCCGCTGTCTCTGGCTGCTTCTCTCCCTTCCCCTTGCCAGCCCTCCCGCACCTCCGGTCTGCGCCCCCACCCACCCCACCCCGCTGTGCCGCACCCTGACCCCAGTCCTGGCCTGGGCACTGGGCCCCTCAGTGCCTTTCTGTCCAGGAGCGCCACTGCTCCTAGGAGCACCAACCGAAAGATACCTGAGACCACTTTATTTTTAGCCCTCTGTGAAAGAACCGGTGCCTTTCTTGCCAATCAAGTTAATGATATACCTTTGGTCATGCATTTTTTAACCTGTTTAATTATTCACCCATCCCTGAGGAATAGTGTCCATCCTCCCAGAGAGATGGCTGGGCCAGGCCAGTGGAGCCTGATGCCCGGTTTCCTCAGAGATTCAGATCTCGGTGGCCTCCAAGGATTGAGGATCCCCTGAACGGACTCTAAGCCAGAGTCCTCGCCTGCTAGGTTTCTGAGGACCCCGCGACCCACCCATCCTGCCCAGAGCACGTCTGGCTGCCCTGTGTGGTGACAGCTGTGGGTTTGGAAACCTAGCCTGGGGTAGTGATGCGGTCTGCTCTGGCGGAATCACCAGGGCAGGGGGAGCCTCATGGAGGCACAGGCCAGCCGAGCCGGTGGCCACACTGACCTTAGCTTTAGCTTCCTCCTTGTATTTTCCTCGACCTAGCCACAAAATAAGGTCCCCGTGGGAGAACTCTGGACCTGGTACTAGTGCCCACGGCCGCACAGAGGCCAGGCTGGAGACAGCACAGGGGCAGGCAGACGGAAGCCCAAGGCCACACGAGCATGAGAGGCTGGTGTCTGAGGTTTGGTAAGGAGCAAGTCTTAAAAAAAGAGTCATGAGATTCCTGAGAGGATGGAGCCCTGATGTGGCTGGAGTCACAGGAGCTAACGCAGCTCCCAGGCCTGACAGCACGAGGGAGCGTGTGTCTCAGGACTAGAAGGAAGAGTCGTACCCGCTCCTTGGCTGCCTGAGTTGTCGGGGGGTGGGGGCTTGAAGAGGGAAAGTCACACTTTCAAAAGTGTCTGTAGGACAATTTCCATGCAGCGTCTCATCCTCATAGTCACGAAAGTTGGTTTGGCCATTATCCTCCTTTTATAGCAGAGGAATTGCAGCTCCGAGAGTCGGGTCCCCTTTGCCCTGCCAGCCAGGAAGTGGCAGAGCTGGAAGCCACGCCCCAACCTGACCCCAGAGCCCAGCTCTTGCCACCATAAGCCCAGGAGTAGGAAGGGCTATGTATCTGTCAGTCACACGTTAGGTGGTGTTTGCCATCACCGCATGGACAGGTTCTGAAAAGAGGGTCTGGTCAGCTGTGCGTCTGTAAGTAGCAGATTATCTGCCACAGGGCCAGGCCTTCCCCACCCTCCTCCCTCCAGCCTGCTACGGGGTCCTCTCCCAGCCCCCTCCCTGTCCACACCTGGTCACAGCCTCCACACCTGCCAAGGGCCAGATGATTGAGGGGCGACAAGGAGGAGGCTGGCCTTTCTGCAGGGTGCAGAGCCTCAAGCCAAGGGTGCTGCTCGATGAAGCAGCAGTGTGGGTGGGGGAGACAGCCACCATGGGGAATGTGTGGGGGGGAATCGGGCCAACCTGGAGGTGCCAGGAATCGCTGAACCCACAGCACAAGCAGAGGCTGGCCTTGACGGGGAGTGGGCTTTGAGGCCTGTGGGAGCTCACAGAAAAGCACTGGGCGGGAACGCCTGCTCCCTGCTAACTCGCTCTGCAATGCCGGACCTCTTTGAAAAGACAGAAGGGGTAGAAGATAAACAAGCGTTGTCATTTGCAGTAGATGAGCCCTTGTAACCCTCCGGAGGGAGGTGAAGCGTATGACTAATTTGCAGATAAGGGAACTGAGTTCAGAGAGGAAGGAGCGCGGGGGACAAAGACTGGTGAGCAGCAGAGCCGAATAGAACCCAGCTCCGTGAATTCACAAACACAGAGTGCCCCAACTGGCCCCAACAAGCAGCGTCAGTCAGTTCAGACGGCAAGCAGCGGGAAGGCTCTGCCCAGGCACGGGCGGCTCAGGGGTTTCCATCAGGGCACAGAGGCCGGGGGCTCTGGTGTATTTGGTGGAGAAGAGATTACTGAATCGGGGCAGAGGGCTGCCTTGCAGGTCACTTAGGACTGTGGGACTGTGCGAGCAGCTATTGCAGTCACCAGGATCGGCCAGCCTCTTTTGAAGAAGAGTGTTTACACTGGTGACTGCCAAAATTCTCTCTCCTTAATGCTTGTGCAAACTTCTCTCAGACCCTGGCAGGGCTGCGCAGGTTGGGGTGCATGGGGTGGGGAGCTTTGCTCTCTGAGAGTAGCAACATCCCGGCTGAGCAGTAGGCGGGTGGGGATGCTAAGAGGTGGAATCGGAGGCGAGGAGAGAGGCATCAAGTGCCTCTCACATCTAGGGGAATCTCGGGACCCTTCCTGGGGCATGTGGTCTTTTCAGGAAAAGGGAGCTCCTTAAACCTTCCACATCCTCCCCTGAGTCCAGCTTTGGGAAGAGACCCATCCTGCAGGGTGACAGGCAGCTGGGCAGGCCTGAAGCAGTCTCCCTGGAGGATGTGCTGGGGAGTTGAGTGACCCGGTAACTACGTACAGATGGGCGTCAGCCACAGCTGCAAGTCACCAGTGCCCTCAGCCTGGAGATCAGTAGGGTGTTGGCAGTCCCACCTGGTGGTTTTGGTGAGCACAGCCCTCCCCTGCTCTACCTGCCCCTCCTGGGCTCGCCTACTGGGCTGGTGGAGCAGTTGGGGCCTGCCGTCTTTCTCATGGGGCTCTGAAAAAGGACACAGCAAACCCAAGCCAGTGAAAGGTGGGACCCATGGGGGCCCCTGGTCTCTTCCCACTGCCATGAACTCTGCCTACTGGGAAGGAGAACTTTCCTCTGGCCTCATCCTACCTGTACAGAACGAGGCTTAATAATTATTTGTAGAATTGAAACAAAACACAGGACTAGATTCTGGACAAGCCCCCACTGTGCCCACGGTAGAGGCCAGTCTCCCCCTCTTCTGGACACTTGCCTCTGTGTGCCTCCCTGCCTATGGTCAAGCTGCACCCCCTGCTCAGAGCACCACCGTTTGGTCTTTCCCTTCCCTCCAGACGGGGCTCCCCTGACCCATCAGCAGAGGTACAGGAAACCATTTCCATCTCTCCTGGTGACTCCCACTCCTCAGGTTTAGGAAGTGCTTCCTGGCGTCCACCCCAGTCCTTCGTGCTGCACCATGGACCTGTTCCTCTCTTCCTGAGCGGGACAGCAGACCCCTCCTTGCCAGGCTGTCTGGGGATGTGTTTGGTGTAGCAGCAACCCCTGCCCCAGTGCCCAGGGCTCCCTTGGATTAAGCCTTGGCACCCTCGTCGGCCGGCACCTGGCTCCTGGGTCCCAGGGCAGCGTGTGCCTGAGGAGGGCTCTGAGCTGGTGTGTTCCTTTGGCAGATCTCCAGCGCCATGGAGCAGCTGCAGGAGGCACTGAAGGTGTGCAGGGACGACGCCCATGCCCTCCACCTGCTGGCGCTGCTCTTCTCTGCCCAGAAGCACTACCAGCACGCCCTGGACATCATTGACATGGCCATCAATGAGCACCCGGAGAACTTCAAGTGGGTGCCCTGGTGACACTGGGGCTGGGGAGAGGGGCTGGTCACCACTGCAGGCACACCTCCCTGGGCAGAGAGACAAGGGGGTGAGGACCTGTAGGGCTGGCAGATGGCTGTGGTGTTCTGCACCAGGAGGTGCTGGGTGGGGGGTGGTGGACCACAGGAGGAGCTGTGCTTGAATGTACACGCGCCAGATGCCCCTCTTCTCAGAGCAGGATTCAAGTTGTGCTTGGCGCAGGTGGTGGTGGGTGGGGCAGGACCTGTACACAGAGGACCTGTTGTCGCCATTCCAGCACACTAAGTACAAGGCCATGCTGGGCCAGCCCAGGCACGAGGGTGGCCTTTTGATTTCTGCCCTCCTCCCCTTGGGGGCAAGTGACACTGGATGTAGCAGCCTTTGTGTCTCAGAATCCTGTGATCCCAAGTGAGGGGCCCCTAAGCACCCCACTCCCACCTCATTCCACTTTGGGGTCCAAAGGAAAACCCCATTTAGAACTAGCCCAAGGCTGTCCCACTGAAGACAGCAAGGAAGAAGCTGGGGTCCTGGTTACTTGGAGAGACGACTCCTGCTGGCAGTGTAAACAGGTTCACAAAGAATTAGGGAAAATTGGTGGGTGCCTCGGTGCTGATGGATGACAGAGGGGAGCTGCAATTGTCCCCGGCCAGGGAGGTTCCCTTCACAGAGGGAACCTGGACTTCCACCTCCATCCATCCCTAGCCATCAGAGACAGGACTGACCACGGGGGCCTGGCTCGGGTCTGCCTGTGCCCTTGGCACAGAAGATGCTGTAGGCGATTTAGCTTTTGGCCTTTGCCAGGGTGCTAAGGACTGCTGTGGATGGTGGCTTCCTCCTCGCCAAGGCTTTAAAGAAAGGTGCTTTAGGAGTGGCAGTTTCCTAAACGTAAACTCCATAACTCGCCTCACTGAAAAAGGGAGCCGCTGGGACTCATGCTGAGGGCAGGCATTCATCCTGCCAGGCAGCCTGGTCCTCAGCCCATCCCCTAGCTCAGCCTGACCCTCCCACCGCCCTGGCCCAGGCAGGCCACGCCACTCACAGCCAGGTGTAAGCAGAGTGCACAGCCAACTGGACATAGCCCATCCTTTGCGTTTGAGGGACTTCCCTGATCCTGACCTTTGACCCAGCATTCAAGAGGGTGTTAAAATGGGAATAATTTCACTTAGAAAGTCAGGTAGCTTAGGGAATCCTAAAACACAGCAAAAACTGTGTGGATAAAGGATTGCACACCTTGTTTCATTGATCCCGTGTGCAGCACGGCACTAGGGGTGGTAACACTTTATCTTACTTTAATTGCTGATGAAAATGCACAAAAGACCAAGGTTCTCCACTCCTGGTGCCAGGACCTTGCTTCCCCACTCCACCCTCGCACCTGCCTGGAGGGTGTGGCCCCCTGCCGCTGGCGTGCGTGCCTGTGCGTGTGTGTGCGTGCTCTTGTCAGTTACACTTCTGTGGAAACAGACGGTCCATTGGAGACACAAATGATCCGACAGAAAGGCTCGGAATCCGAGGGTGGGAAAGGGGAGAGCTCCTCGGCCACCTTGGGTCTCTGTGCACGTCACAGAAGGAGGAAGAAGCTCAGCTCAGCATCGGACGAGGTTTCATCAGCAAGTCCTTTTTCCATGTGAAATCTCCCATGGAAACTGAGAACATGAAGCAGGTGGGAGCAGAGCTGTTCCGATGGGCAAAGGAAGGACATTCGCACCTTCCCCCTTGGCCCCTCCTCTGACCCCGGGTCCGACTGAGGACGCCTTTCCCTTCCGGCACGTGGCATGCCGCCCAGCCAGGTGTGGGGAGAAAGGCTGACCCCCTCCTGGGAATCTGCAGCTCAAGCTGTGTGAGGTGTGGTAGGGAGTGTGGTCTGTCCACTGCATGGGGCCAGCCCTCGGGCTCCCCCTCAGCTTCCCTGACTCACCCCAGGAGCACCCCCATCCTCCCTGGCTTTTGGAAGCTGTCCCTCTCCGTGCGGACCATGTGTGTCCCAGTTGCTGCCCGGCTCCCATGTGCACACCCCACCCTCCCCTCCTCCCACCCTCACTCAGGTGGCTGACTGCTTCACCAGGAAATGCTCCACTCACTGACAGTGTCTTTGGGTGGGGGCGTCCTTGCCTTGGAGCTGGTGACTTCCCCAGGAGGCATGTGGGTAGACATCTGGGCCTCCAAGACCCCTGGACCTGAACTCTGACATTTCTTGTGTGCGTGCACATACCCGTGGAGAAAGCTTTCAGCACATTCTCAGAGAGGCCTGATCCCCACAAAGGTCGACGAGCCCTGGTGCAGATTGTGCAGTTGTCAATGTGCAGGGCGATGTGTCCCTGTCGCGGGTGCCTCCCCGAGGCTAGCAAGGAGCTGCCTGGAAAGCAGTGTCCCCACTTCTGCGGTCAGGAGCCTTAGAGGAGCAGCTTCTGCCGTGGGAACGACTCACCCGTGCAGACAGGGCAGAGCAACTGCAGGGGTTTCCGGAGCTCTGGAGGACGTGGGGCCGGCAGCACAGAGTCCACTTCGAGGTCAGAAGGAAAGCATTTGTGTCCCATCCCCTGAGGGATTCTGAGGGTTTGTCTGTTTCTTGTCACTGTAAAGTGCTGTGCTGCAGAGCATCTGGGGACCCGCGCATCCCATCCCCAGTAGTGCCTCACTTTTCCCAGTCTGCTTGTCCAAGGGGCAGGGGGCAGGGGGTGGGAAGCGGTTGGGGACCATAAGGAGCTCTGTTTTGATCTGGGTTGTCCCTAGAAGTCTACAAAGCTAAGTAGAAAAAATATGGGGGCTTCTGGCCTCCAGATTTATAAATCTCTGTTGTTTAAAGCAAAAAATGTGTATACATATTGCTTGAGTGGGGGCTGGGGAATCCATCGACCACCCAGCTCTGGTGAGTGGCTGTAGGGTATGACCATGTCTGTTTGCAAATAAGTCAGTTCTGTTCTCCACAGATAAAACCCTGGAGTACAGAAACCCAGGGATTAGCAGGAAATGTCATTGAGTGCATTACGGGTCAGGGATCACTGAAAAATGTCATTGCTCTTCGATTGACATTGTGTCCTCCTTTCCCAGCTGCTCCCTGCACTGGGGACAAGCCGTGTGTGGCTCCAGCTGTTGCCAAGGCAGTTAATTAAACAACCGGTCCAGTAAATATCACTGCAGCGAAACCACAAAAATTAAACCCCCTTTGCCCTGACCTCATTGTCCCCAGCGAGGTCTGTATCTACAGGACACGTAAAGGCCCCTCGCCAAGGGCCATGTGGGTAGCTGAGGCCTGTCAGAGGCGTTTCCTTTCTGCAGAGGCCACCAGTGCCTGGGATCCCAGAGCCTGCCTCAGTGAAAGAAGCCAGCAGGCCAGGGTTGGGGGGGTGGCTTTGCCTGTGTCACTACTTTGGGAGGCCTGCTATAGGGGAGGAAGACGGTGGGTGGATGGACCCCTGTCCACATAGCTGGTTCCTGCCCTCGAGGTATGTCTGTCCCTGACGTGTGCCACCTGCACAGCTTGCCCCTCCTCTCCTTGCCTCTGTTTCCTCGTCTGCCCCCATGTCCACCTGTTTGCGAGGTCTGTTGTGAGACTCGCATGAGAGAAAGTTTCACGGCCAGTGGACAGCATTGTTTAAGGTGGCAGTGTGTCGGGGCAGAGGCAGCTGCCCGCAAACAGCAGCAGGCTGTAGCCTGGGGCCCCAGGGTGGCAGTGTGTGGGGTAGGCAGCCAGACTGGGGCCTGAGCAGAGGCAGGGGAGGAAGCTCTGGGAAGAGGGTTTTAAGCTCAAGAGATCACGGTTCCCATACAGGCAGCCTCTAGACTCCCAGAGAAAAACCCATCTTGGTGGAGTAAAACTGGTGAAAAGCCTTCTGAATTCAGGGATTAGAAAGCAAAGCGAAGAGGATCTTGATTTCTGTGCAAAGGGATGACCTTTAGTTAATGGAGCTCAGGTTTAAAAAGGCAAAAACATGATGAGACAGAGAGTGACGGCCCCACAGGGACAGCATGAACCTCGCACGATGGGAACCAGACACCCCGCGCAGCTTCCTGAAATCTTGTGGGCTTCTGACTAAGCCCTGGACACATGTGCCAGCCAAGCTGTCCCTGGCCAGCCGGCCAGGACGGCCTGCAGGGGCTTCAGGGGGGTGGCAGGCTCCCTGTTCGGGCCTGGGTTCTGGGCCAAGCCGCAGAATGTGAGATGTCCCGTGCAAGCTTGGAGACGCCTTTGCTGTCCTTCTCATTTGGGGTATGGAAGGCAGCTGGGAGGCCCAACCAGGGAGGGGCAGGGGACCGGGTCGAGGGGAACAGGCCACTGATAAGTGTCCTTCCTGAAGCCAGGGGCTCCATGGGACGATGGTTTTAGGTAACAGATTCCTTGGGTGTTAGTCAGGCCTTGTGTAGTGAAGGTCACCATGGTAACCAAACAAAGTTCCTGGCTAATGATGGGAGCTTTCCAATAACCAGCCTGTCACTCAGTGTTCCCGCCCAGGCCTGGCAGCCGTCCAGGCTGGTTTTGAAAGCCCAGGCCATGCATAGGTTGGTAGAGGAGCAAATGGTTTCCCTTTCCTGTCTCCACAGTGGACAAGGTCGCTGCCCCCCACCCCCTGAACCCCCATCGCTCAGGGTGGCCCCCGGGAGTTTCTCCTGGCCCAGCACTGGCCCTAGGGTCCTTGGGAAGTCCTGGGGGAAGGTGTTTCGGGCCCGGAGGCACTCAGCATGCACAGGAACAATACGGCCCTCTCAGCAAGCCAGAGCTTGCACGCGTAAACAAATGGAACGGCCACAGCCATCTGCCCCAGGAAACCTAGACTGTTATGGAAAATGTTTGCACTGATAACTAGGCGTTAGCTGGGACTAGACCTTGACTGAATCCAGTGGAGGCTAAAGTTAGACCTTAAGGGCACCTCTGTGATCTACCGGGCCCTCCTCACCTTCTTTCCAGGTGGCATGTGATACATTTCTAGGGGTGTGTTCCCCCGAGCAGAAGGGGTCTGCTAACATTTCTAACTTAAAGCCAGTGCGTTTATTTGATTTTTCTTACTAGGGACTTGCAGCACATCAAAGGATGCCTAGAATACCAACACTCCAGGGAGGGGGTTGGAATCAAAGGTATTAACACAAACATAGTTTATCTCTTTGCTGGGTTTGTTCAACATGCTTGGCTACCACAGCCACGAGGAGCACACCAGCGATTGGGTAAACTTTCAGGCCATGTGGCTGGAGGAAGTGTTAAGCCAGTTGTAATCACTGGCAGCATCAGCTCCTTCCCCAAAGGTCAGTTCCTCATCAGCTAAGCGGGGTTGACATTCAGCATTTCCCTTCTTTGGTCGTCCCATGAGAGGCTCTGTGATCTCACTCCATGCGACAAGTACCAGTTGTAAGATGTGGTTCTCAGGCTCTGCTTACCTTCAAACCTAGCAGGTAGATGACGTATGCTGTTCTGTCTCTCTGGGGAAGAGAGGAAGGAGGAAAGGAACACAGATATTTGCAGGTTTTTCCAAAAGGAGGTCTTCATTTGTCTTCTAGAGGTGGTTCTAGCTCTTTGCTTCCTGAAACTTGTTGCTGTCCCTGCTTACAGCATAGGCTGGGAACAGGCACTGTGGCCCAGCACCTGGATTTCTAAGGCAGGGGTGGCCCAGCTCCAGACAAAACCTTCTTGCCTCCGGGAGAGGGCCCATACCAAGAAGCAGGGCTGACCTCCCCTTTGCAGGGGCAGTCCTCAGGTCCTTGGGGGTCTGCTCACAGGGTAAAGAGACCGACACGTTTGCTCCTTTGTGTCTCACACCAGGCTGGAAACCTATCTTTGTTCCACCTGCGGGCTTTCTTTGGGGAAGTTCTTCCACCCCTAAATGGTTACGAAAAAAGACTCCGTGTGGTTTATATTTAAGTTTTGAAGATCATGAATTTGTGTTTGGAGAGTCGTGTGGAGGTAACTGGGGGTGGCTGCAGTGAGAGAAGGCGGCCTGGAGGCCAGTCGGGTCAGCCGTCAGTCAGCACAGAACAGGTAAGAACACCAGTCACAGGCTGGGCCCATGGTGTTCGCCAGGTGAGGCGGGGCCTTTCGGGGAAGGAGGAGCTAACTTCAGGAAGCAGAAGCGTTTGGGCTGTTGACTTTGTCAAAGCGTCAAAGTCAGATCACATTAAATGAATTCATTAAGAGACATGAGGTCATTGTGAGCCTTGAAAGAGGAAGGGACACGGTCAGTGTAATTCTCCAAACCCAAGGAAGAGTAATTGGTTTCAGGGTTAAGAAGAACTGCTACAAAGGGTCCCCTCCGTGTTGGGGATTAGTCTCTGGCAAGGTAGTAAAGCTGGCAGTGACATGGCCCTCCCCCTTTCAGGGAGGTCTTTCCTGTTAGAGTCCCTGTAAAACTGTGTGAATTTAAACATTTAATTGCTGTGATGGCCTCTTTCCCAGAGTCCAGGAGACCTATCTTACCCAGCATGGCCCTGGCATCCTGGCCAGCGTCTGAGTGACGACACCTGAGTGGGGCAGGGGTGGGTGGACGGGCTGGCTCCTGCTCGCAGCGGCTGTTCCTTCCACTCTGCCTGCCCCCCTCCTGCCTGCGGGTGGGGTCTCCTGCCCACTCCAGGCCTGGGGGTGCCCTCCTCTCCTCTTTGACATCCAAATCCTGCCTGTCCTCAGTACACTTTGTCCTTGAAGCCCCTGTACTTTAAAGCTGAACCACTCAGCTGAGTACCTGATTCTGTTCTTTTGTGTTTCCTAATTGCCTCTGCGTTGTTTGAATTTGGAAGCCCCTTTGGGGCAGAGACTATGGCCTCTCCTCTGCCACCGTCCCTGTCCCCGCACTGGGCACCTGGCACACCCCAGGAGACCCTCAGCTTTTTGTTTTTTGAAAGGCAGGGAACACATGGGGATTTGACATCTCACAACCACAAGGTGCTTCACACCCCTCACTTTGCTTTTTGTTGTTTTGGTTTGATTTGTGTTTTGATCTTTACAATACTCCTGTTTTTAAAGTGAAGAAACTAATGGGAAAGTTAGATGATGTCGCATGATCAAGTAGCTGATGAGTGGGGTAGGACCCACGCGGGCTGATTGGCGGGAAGACCCAGGGTGCTGGAATCCCGAGAGCGTCAGTAACAATGACAGCGGCAGTGCACCTGGGCCCACTCTGTGCCTGGCACTGCTGTGAGCACTTCCCTGCCTTAACTCTGCAATCCTCTCCGCAACCCTAGGATGGATAGGAACTGTCAGTGTTCCCATATTACAGATGAGGAAGCGAAGGCACAGAGGGGCCAAGCAGGCAACTGCACGCAATAGGAGCTGGGTAAATAAGAATGAGTGTAAGGGCAGACATGGATTGAACCTTGCGTGCCTTATTTTAACACGACATTCCTCAGGGCAAATAGATACTGTCATTCCCATTTTAGAGATGAGCAACTGAGGTTCTGTCACATGGCCAGAAGAAGGGGCACTTGGGTCACCAGACTGGGACCCTGCTTTTCTGCACCGAGTCTGACTTGGTGCAGCCAGGATGGGCCCACGTCCTATCGATCCTGTGCTGTGTGCAGGCTCTGTCGTCCTGGCCGAGCAGTTAGACTTTCCAGGGGTGTGGCTGCCTGACTCAGAGAATAGCCTTCTTTTTCACTCGGTTATGTGTTTTCTGTAAAAATAGAACTCTTCATTAAAACAGCAGGGCTCAGCCATCAGCTGGAGTTACTAATTACTGTCCTTTAAAGAGATAATGCCTCCTCCCGTGCATTCGCCACACCTGCCACCTGCCGCCACCCTTGCACCCCTCCATGGCAGGCTCCCATGATAGCCAGGAGGAGGTGCCCGGCCCAGGCACGCTCAGGTGGGACCGGCAGGACCGGGAGGATGGAGAGAGGGTTCCACCGGGCACTGCAGCTTCGCTTCCGTGCAGTTGCTCTGATCCCGAACACACCCACAGCTTCTAGGCCTCGGTGAGTCCTTGTGACTCAACTTCCCGCTTCTGTGCTTCAGCAAAGATTGTCGAGCGATACGAGGGCAGGCACTGGGGATACAAAGATAAGAAAGACCTGGTCCTTGCCCCATTGAGGGCAGGATCTCAAAGGGAAGACGGATCAGAACGACAAAGCTGCCTGAGGATGCCAGCTCAGTTTTCCCGAGGGGTTACCATGTACCAGGCACAGCTCTACTTCCCTTAGTGCTCCTGGGCAGTACCGGGACTGTCCCTGCTTTGCAGACAAATTGGCACTATCAGAGAGGTTAAGGCACTTCTAGTGAGCAGCGGAGCCTGAGCATGCCCGCATCATTCGAAGCTGAAGGCCGTGTTCGACGTGCATCCTTCCATTTGACAGGGACTGAGCCACGGCCAGAGGTGGCTCCCCTGGGCACACAGCAGTTACTGTGTTCAGGTGTCTTTTGTGGGTACTGAGGATCTATAGGGAGCTGCTGTCAGGAACCTGTGTGGACCCGTTGTGCTCACTGCCCACACAGCCTGTGTCTTTCCCTGCTGCCAGCTCTCCCTGCTGATGTCCCCACAAGAGTGGTGCACAGCCAGGGAGGGGACAGTCTGTGGGGAGGATTGGAGCCCCCAGGTAAGGGGATGGACAAGATGACCTCTGACCCTAGGACAGTGCTTAGCCAGAGACATCACAAAAATATCCCCTATTTACAAAATAATTCTTTTCAAAAAAATGTTTTGCAAAGATCATGCTCACTCAGGTCTGAGGAGGCTCACCCTAAGCTCTTTCCTCTTTACAGCAGTGGGAAGAAATTGTTTGTCTCTGCTTCATATGGGAACAGCTCCAAGTCTTAATCCTTTTGACAAATAATTAGCAGTCTGATCCTGCCCTAGGAGCCCAGAAAGGGAAGAAGAGGAGGCAGATGCCAGCATTCTCTTGGGAACATCCATCATTAGCCCCCAGCTGGAGCGGTTGGGGAGACGGGCAAAGCGGGTGGCCTGTGGCACAGCCATTTATAACAGGGAGCAAAGATGCCGACCTCGCTGATCTCTGTCTTCCTCCACAGGAGGGGGCTGCCCAGACAGACCGGCAGACCCTGTGGGGCTGAGATGGCTCATGGTTCAGCAGGGCCAGCTGAGTGCCAGTCTGTGCCCCTGGGTGCTGGATCGCGCGTGCAGCAGTTGGGGGTGGGAGAGTGGTGGCAGGTCCCCACCTCTGATGAGAGCACTGTGATAGATGAGGTGGGCGGTTAGGATGGTGGCAGAGGGGGCACCAAGCGTGGCATGGAGGTGGCCAGCATGGATTGCCGAAGGCTCTGGTGGCATTCTTGGAGGGCTTCTCTCTGCGCTGGGACTCCCTGCCGGGACCAGGGCAGGCGTGCAGCACGGTTTGGATGACGCTGCGGAGAGTGCCAGGAACAAGGCATCTCAGGACTGGACTCTCGCTCCCCAGCCCTAGCAGTGGGACGGAGCACATGGCGTGTTTACATGACCCTTGCTCCTCCCCTCCCCACAGGGGACACTGACTGTCACATCTTTCTTCAGATGCTTACGGTGTGGCAAGGGCGTTCGGCCTTAAAAGACCTGTGTTTATTTCACATGGGCTTCCACAGCTTAAGACAGGGAAATGCTCGCAAGAGGGCATCACAGCCAGCGATGCTTTGCCTAGGACCTTGTGGCTCTTACACCCCCTCCCATCCACCTCCTGTCACAAGTCCGTCTTAGGTCCTAGAGGCAACAGGCCTAACTGAACAGGCCAGGAAGCTCAAGGGCTTTCTGAGTGTCTTCAGAGTGCTCTGCCTGGAAGCTTCTTTGCGGGTTCTGATAGGCCTGCGGTTTCAAAGCAGGAGGCCCTCTCCCGAACACCAGGCGGCCGTGTGCAGCTGTGGCGTTTCTCAGCTGTCACTCTTAAGCCATCACAGTTCAGCCTGGTGGGAGTCCCGTGGGGCAGGTGACTTCACTCCCATTTACAGTGTGGAACCCGTGACAGCAGAGCTGGCACTTTAGCTTGGGTTTCTGACTCCTGGGCCGGTGTCTGCTCGCTCTGAGTGACGTTGCGGTACAGGGTTTGAGGACAGTAATGTGGCCATTCCTCTCGTGGACTCCACTCCTCGTCAGAGTTCGAAAATATTGAAGAGCCTGTAGATTCTGGTGTTCAGGCATTCCCGTCTCAGAGATGCTCCTCAGTTATATTATACTATTGGCCGTGCCCAGTGACTGTCCCCTGGGATGAAGACCCCCAGTCAGCAGGAGACAGAAACCTCCATGTGGTGCCCCGGCCCACTATTCCTCCCCAGGCCCTGCTCTCGTGTGGGGTAAAACTTTGCTTCTGGACAGTTTGAAATAGAATTGGCTAGCGCTCTGCCTGTTGCTGTGTGAGGAATCAGGTGAACAGACATCGTGTGCTCAGCGCCGTGCCAGGACCCGGGGAAGGGAGGCGGGCCCTGTCCTGCAGGTACTCGCCAGCCAGGTGGGACTCACGATGGGGCACAGGTGGTCTTAACCTCTGCGCAGAACTGGCCGTGACTGTTCTAGAGTGTCTGACTTTAAAAATGCTTGATATAAGTTTATCTTTGTTATTAAACTCTTAAGCCTAAGTAGCAAAAAAAATTATATATACAGCAGGAGAGGGGAGAATGGCTTCCCTCCACCCTTCCAGGTCCTTTGGCTGGGCTATGAATTAAAGTGACATAAAACACATTAACAGGAGAAAAACCATGTTTAATTATATGCATATGCACTGCAGTCCTACAAAATATGAGACTCAAAGAAGCGCCAGATGATTGAAGCTTATATAGCATCCGGAGCTACAGAAAGGAATAGGGGCTTGGAGCTTCTCGCGGGGGGGATGGCGACATAAGTTATGGGCGGATGAAGGAGGACATGTGTGGTGAATACAGGTTGTCTTGTTATGCAGGTAAAGTCTCTCGGGGAATAAAAGTTGTCTGGGGCAGCCCTCTTCCTAATACAGATACTTTTACTAATATAGATTTCCTTTATAGATGTCAATTTCTTTTACAAAAGGACAGCTTTTCAGATCTACTCCTGTGTCTGCAGTTTCTCAGAATAATCAGGCCAAAATATGCCTGAGTGTATTTTGGGGTGGCATATTCTGGTCTCCAACAGTCATATTTTGGGGTGGTGTGCCCTGAGCCCCAACAATATGCATATAAAATGTAATTAGGTGCTAACTGGACACAGTCCCATACATTCAGAGGAGGACAGGGTGGTCACATAGGGACTTCTTGGAGGAGGACTAGAACCACGGGGTCGAAATAGTGGTTTTTTTTAAGCCTCAGAATCCTTTATTCAGGTGACACTTTAGACTCATTCGGTATATGAGACAGGTGAGCAAGGCGCTGGGCTCCTCGACGAGGGTGCAGGGCCTAGGCTTGCCCACTCTGTCTCCAGCCCCCACTGCCAGCAGCCTCCCCAAGGCCCACCCGGGAAGCACAGCGTGCTGGTGGGGCTGTGGCCACAGCTCTGACTCCCCTGTGGGGGCCCAGAGGCATCGCCTGTTAGCCACAATGGCACACCAGGGCTCCGTCAGGCTTTCTGAGAACTGGGCCAAGAGTATGTGGGCGGCGGGCTGGAGAGGGGCCCTGTGCTGCTTAGCCGGAAGAGCAGCTGAGTTGCTCGCTCCGAGGGAGTGGAGTTGCTTGCAGATGCCTGCTGGAACGGGGAGAGAATTCAACAGTGAACTAGAGGCAAGCCGGCAGGGGTACATATAACCACATCCTGACTTAGTGCAGACTGTCCTGGAGGCGGGTGCACAGCCCCTATGGGGACACACAGAGAAAGTCAGAGGGTGGCATCTGGTTAGGAAGGGTGAGTGTCAGCAGAGGGCACGACGCGGAGCAAAGCACAGGTGAGTCCAGGAGCCTGTCCTGAAGTTCAGGGAGCTGCTAGTACCCACGTGATCAGCGCACACATGCCCAAGGTCATGGGGACAGTGCAGGAATGCAAGGTGGAGCCAGATGAAAAGGCTGTGAAGGCCACGTGCAAGTGCTTGGATGGCAGACATGGACATCCGGGGCAGGGCTCTTGGTGGAGGAAGATCCCTCTGGCGGTGCTCAATTGCCAGACCAGGGAACTCTCAGGAGCTAATGTGGAGCCTCCCAGGATCTGGGAGTGAAGGATCAGACCGAGGGTAACTGTTGGAGCACTTGCCCCAGCCCAAAAAGGATATGGTTGAATTGAGAAATTCCGCTCTGGACCATTCATGCTAATGGAATGTCAGTGGCTGCAAAGCTACAGCCTGGATTGGTAGAAGTTACTGCGATGCCAGCTCAGCTTTTGGCCACTTCGGCTCCAAGCACATGGTGTGGTCGGGTCTGCCACGGACCCAGTGACCCTCAGGGATGCAGGGAGCAGCACCGCGAAGGGGGCTCTGGCAGGGAGAAGCATGCTGCAGAGGAGGAGTGCGTGGAGAGCCGGGGGAATGCTGCAGAGCTGGCCTGCCCGGGAGCTGCCCCTGGGAACCTGCCCGGCCCAGGGGACTCTGCTGCTCTGGCTGCCTGAGGGAAGGGGCTTTCCTGCCTCGCCAAACACCTACTGCTCCAGCCTGCTGCTCCCTCCACACCCCATGTGTTTCCTTTCACCCACTCCCACCGTGCTTCCCACCAGCTCTAGCAAGACCCTTTCTCTGTTCTCTCTTTGCGCTGAGTCTGATCCAAAAATACAGCCCTCGATTCTCTGGGCAATATGTCATTTATAGCATTCTAATTGTTGCCTTGAGAACAGACATTGCATGCTCTTCTTCATATTCCCCAAAGCACAGGCTCCTAATCCCTGTGGAGTGTTGGACCCTTTGCACCTCTGGGAAAGGAGGGTACAGGTGGGAGGCCCAGTTCCCCCAGTGGCTGCCCTCCTAGTCAGCCCTGCTCAGGGGTGTGCCCTGTGCCGCCGTGTGCCAGGCCCGTGCAGTCCACACTGGGGGACTTCGGCCTCTGCCCTCAGGACCTTATGGGCCATCTAGGTCGTCATTAGTTGATGTTCCAAGAAGAGTGCAGGCCAACCTGAGAGGTGGGATTTACAGTCAGGCTCGGCAGGGGGGTGAAATGAGGGGGAGGGGCCATGTCAAGGGGACAACCTATATGCGGGGGCAGGAAAGGCATTTTTGAGGAATAGTGAGAAGGAAGAAACACTTGTTCAGAAACTCCCTCTTCTGAAAAAAGGACTGGGGCAAATGCCACCCTCTTCATTCTCTACCAACAAGTCACAACCTAAGAGAAACGAGGTGTGAAAAGAAAGGAGCAGAGTAGGGACATCAAAGTCCTTTATGAGGCTGGAGGCCCCGGTCTCGGGGCAGAGGAGAGGGAGGTCAGGACCCCAGCGGAGGGGTAGGGCAGAGGGGCAGCCCCAGGTGCAGGCCTGGCTTCCCTGAGCAGGGCCTGCCCCCTCCTGCTGCCTGAGAGGTCAGGGTGGGGCCCCCAGAGGGGAAGGCCTGTGTGCCGCCGCCAGGTGGGCCAGCAGAACCTCCAGGCAGCGGTCAGGTTCAGGCCTGGCAGTCCCGTGGTTTACGCAGCAGCAATGCTGTGGATCAAGGGGCCTCACTCGTCCCCGCTCAGTGAGAACCGGGAGCCGCAGCCTTGCTGGCCTTGGTGGCTCAGCCACTCTTGCAGGTGGCATAGGTGGCCGGTGTGCGTCAGTACTGCTGGCAGTACCAGGAAGGAAATATCACCCTCCTTCCATCCTGGGTGCTAAATAGCAGCTGTCTGGACCCCTCCTCCAGGACCCCCAGACCTCCCAGCAACTGAACGGCCAACGCCTGGCACAGCAGGGCCTCTGGGGCTGCACCTCAGTCCTTGGTGAGCAAGTGTTCTCATTGGTCTGGGTGAAATCCTTTGGCTGTCCCTGCTGTGTCCAGGACAGAGAGAGGGAGCCACACACCCTTCCTGGGGTCCTGCCTCCAGGTGGGACCAGCGCCTCCTTCCCAGTCATTGTAAGGGCCACATCCCCACACTGGTCTTAGCTCAAAGGACTTCAGCTTTTCAGGTTGAAAGAAATTCTGAAGTTGCTCGCTCTCATTGCACAGTAGCAATTTGAATAGGATTTCACGTTGTTTTAATCCTATGGATTATGTAAGGGAAGCTGGCTATTTTGGGAAATTCAAGGAAGAATCCTTTGATAAAGTATGACACCATCTTCCTCATATATCTGGGGGCAGGAAACAGAGTTTGTGGTTTCACTTAGGGGTACTTAACGGCGCTCCTACTGTATGCTGCCAAGGTAGAAAGCAGGATTCTGGCCCAGGGGACCTCCTCACCAGTCCCTGGCTTGACCTCACTCTGACTCAGAGTGGCTTTCTGGGCGGGTCTCCTATCCGAGGCCTGTCCCAGGCCCTGTGGGGCAGCTAAGGATAAAGCCTGGCCACGTGTTTGAGGACACAGGACAATGCTTGGCTGAGGATGTAGGGAGGAAGAGCAAACCAAGAAAGGCCAGTAATCGCCCCTGACCTTGCTTCAGAGGTGGGCAAGATAGCGTTTGGTCAGGGGACATGTGGAGTGAGCACTGACGAGTACAGGAGAGTGCTGTGTGCTTTGGCAGCGAAGATGGGGAGAAACAGGCACAGGGAGAAAGCAAGTGGTCCCAGGATTGGCAGAGGCTGCCACACCCAGGGCACTCTGCCTCCTGTGTGCTGGGGAGGGGGGCAGGTGGGGGTGCTGGGCTGGGGCAGAATCCCCAGGTGAGAGGGTGCCCTCACCAGGGAGTGCTGACGGCCACTCTCTCCCCGCAGCCTGATGTTCACCAAAGTGAAGCTGGAGCAGGTACTGAAAGGCCCAGAGGAAGCCCTCGTGACCTGCAGACAGATGCTGCAGCTGTGGCAGACC
The DNA here is from genome assembly GCA_963575035.1 of Avahi laniger. Classification (NCBI taxonomy): domain Eukaryota; kingdom Metazoa; phylum Chordata; class Mammalia; order Primates; family Indriidae; genus Avahi; species Avahi laniger. Next base: position 62,822 of record CAUYSK010052202.1, read on the forward strand.
CTGTACAACTTCTCCCAGCTGGGGTGAGTGGCTGTCATTGTCCCTTGGGTTGCCAGAGGGCGGTTGTCAAGGCAACAGACCACAGCTGAGTGGCCACCATGCCCGGCAAGATAGGGATGGCGAGAGTGTGGAACTTAATGCTCATGGGGCTTTTCACATCTGTGGGCCAATTGTGACCTCTTACAATCTTCTGTGAAGTGCATAAGACCCTATTTAGGAAATTGAAGTTCAGAGTGGGAGGAGGAAAGAGAAATCATTGTTGAGCACTGTGCCAGGTGCTGGGCCTGTTGCTTTATCGTATACACGATCAGATTTTATTCACAGCCCAGTGAGGAAACAGACTCAGAGACCTTATGGAATTTTCCAGAGTCACTTGCCTGGTGAGTGCTAGTGCTGGACTTGGACCCAGGTCTCCTGACTCCCAGCCCATGGAGGCTGTCACTTCTTTCCCGATTCCATATGGAGGCTAGAAGAGGAAGAGGAGGTGGCGGGGTCCTGAAGGGCCACCATGCTGCTCTCTAGTCACCACAATCTCCATGCATCCTCTCTCCTGCTGTAGTCCCTGGGCTGGCATCTGAGTTTTTCCTGGGCCAGAGCAGGACACTTGTCTGGGCTGAATCTGCAGAATGTTTTTGCTGAAACCCAGTGGGACGCCTGGGCTCAGCCCGTGCAGCCCAAAAGGAAAGGGGCCTCGTGCAGAGTGGAAACACTGCCTCTTTCTGGTCCCCTGGTCCCCAAGCCCTCCCCTTCTCTGGGATTGCTAGCTGTGTCATCTCCCCAGGGCCTTAGGGGACCCTTCTCTGGTGGGTGTTTGCATTTTCACAGGGACTTTGGGAGCCCAGAAGGCTTTCAAATTTCCAGAACGTTTTCAAATTTCCAGAACGTCTCCAGTGGTGAAATTTAAGGGGAGGCCCCAGGGCGATCAGATGGGGTAAAACACCCTGGACAGGGTCAGCCCTCACTTTGCAGGCCTGTGAGCCTGGGAGGTGCCTGGGCAGAGCAGGACCAGTGGGTGGAAGCTGCCAGAAGGAGGCTCTGGGGTGAGAGACTTTTCAGAAAGGGAATAAGAGGCCACCTGGCAGCTTGGTGGCCTGAGAGCAAGGGCCAGACCCTGATGTAAGGGGACTGCATTCAGATGCCCCCTGATCTCCTGCTGCCTGCTGAGGCCACTGGGGCAGGTGCACAGCTGGTCCCCTTCTGTAGAGCTGCCCTCCACTGGCTGTTCCCTATCCGCATCCTTATCTGGATGGCTGATGTGTGCTCATCCACGCGGTCAGTGGTCAGTCGTGGTGGGGCCCCTCTGAGCTGCAGCTTTGTCTCCAGCATGAAAGGCCCACCTTGCCTCCCTTGGAGCAGCAGAGCTGCAGGGCTGCCAGAGCTTATCACAACAGGAAGCCCCTGGGTACCTCTCCTGCGCTTCCCTTCTGGGATAAGGCAGGACTACCTGGACCGGAAGTCTGGACCCAGAACCTCCTGGCTTTCCCAGGAGACAGAGAGGATTCTTTCCTGAACCTGGAGCCACAGATCAGAAACTAGGGCTTGTAAAATCTAGTTTGGGGCAGCCAAGGATCAAGACCAGAATCCACAGCCTGCAGGTCTGGCCTACCCTTCCACCCCCCACGCCCCGCCCTCTGGTGGCCCCACCTCCCACTGAACTCCCTGGCATACCCCCTTCCTCCATTCTGCCTGGCCAGTCCCACGCTGCTGGTCTAAAGTTGTAATCACCCCTCAGGCCCTGTCCAGATGCCCCTCCTTCATGGTGCTACCGGCCACCCAGCTCCAAACTGCTTCAGCTTGTCACTGTCCTTGTGGGTCTCTGCTAATTGCTCAACTTGGAGTGTCTCTTCTGCCCAGCTGGCTGTGAGGTTCTGTGAGGTTGGGACCATGCCTGGCGTTGGCCTAGAGCCAGGCAGCAATTAATCCTCCAGATGGGCTGCTTCTGGGGCCCTAGGAGAGGTCCCTTCATGGATGGCAGAGAAAGTAGGGTGGGAGGCGGGATCTGTGGGTCTGGCCCGGGCCAGCACCTGCCCATGCATCTCGTTTGCTCCTCACAGCAACCTGTGAGATGGACGTTATCACGCCCATTTTCAGGATGAGAAAACTAAGACTTAGAAAGGTCAAGTAGCCTTGCTGAGGCTCATAAAGCTAAAGAGGGTGGCCTGTGCGTTTAACCTGGTGTTCCTGGCTCTTTTGCACCAGGCTCAGGTGCCACCTGAGGATGGGAGGAAGGCGGCAGAGGAAGGGAACCAGCCCGAGCTCTTAGATGGCTTCTTCTAGTCCCACTGAGTTGGATGTGCAGCCACAGCCCCAAGCTGGGGCCAGTGTGAGCCTGAGTTAGGATGGCAAGGACACCCCAGACCTTGGCACTCTTTGTGGGACCATCATCTTGGTGCCCCTCTGAAGAGAAGAAGCCAGGAAGAAGTTTCTGGCCCAGGCTGGGCCTGCCTTCTCCTCTCCTGCACCTTCTGCCTCAGTCCTCCTCTAAGTGTCCCCAGCCGGCAGGATCAAGGCTCAAGGGCTTCGTCAGCAGTAGGAAGGGGCTGGCTGGGGGCTGAGTGTGCCCCAGGATGGCCACACAGTGGGCTGTGCTGCCTTTCTCAGCTGGTGGTTCCTTCCTGGCTCTCCCTACCTCCCGCTCTGAGAAAAGAGGACTTTTCCCCCTCCCGCCGCCGGCAGTATGGGAGCTGGGGAATTGGGGGCAGGAGTTGTTTAATCTGCCACCCCAGGGGCCCCCTTGACTCCTCTGGGGCTACCCTGACTGCCCAAGGAAGGGGAGCCTGAGGCAGGGAGTGGCATCTGGGCCTTCCTCCCGTGGGGTTGGTGCCCTGGGAAGACCAGGCTTTCCTTGAAAGCCAGGCCCCGGGCCCCTCTCTCTGCCTAACACTCTGCTAGATGTTGTGAGGGCAAACAAAAGGTAGAAAAGACCTCAGCCTGGCCTGGAGAGCTTCTGGCCTCTCACCCACGTCAGAAGAGAGCGTAGACAGTAGGAGAGTTTCCGGTCCTCAGCCTGTGTGGCCCGGACCCGTGCTGACCTGTCCTGCCTCTCTAGTGGTCTTCGTGCTTCCCGGTGACTTGGGCTCTGTTCTTGGGCCTGAACTCTCAGCACCCCGAAGCTGCCTTCTAGTGAGGCCGCCTGGTCCTCCCTGCCAGCCCTCTGCCTCACCGGGCCCTGCCCTCCCTTGCCTTCCAGAGGCCTAGAAAAGGACGGTAGCCTCGCTGAGGGCCTCACAACGAAGAAGCAGAGTGGCATGCACCTGACCTTGCCCGATGCCCACGACGCAGACTCTGGTAAGAACATGCCGGGGGGCAGCTGTCTGTGTGGGCCTATGGCACGCTTCTCCCAGCCCGAAAGCACTAATGGGGAGTGGCGTCTGCCCAGCCTGGCCAAACCCACCGCCACTCCTTGCCGGCTGCTGCTCAAGGGCCCTGGTGCGGAGGAGCTACCCTCAGGCATGTTTCAGGGCTGACCTTGGCTCTGAGTAGCGCTGGCTGCTGGCTCTGGGGCGGGCGATGGGCAGCTGGAGTGGGCAGGGGCGAAGAGGAGGGCCGGGGTTCGGGAAATGGCTGTGGAGCACAGAAACTCTTTCCCCTTAGGCTAAAGACAGAGGCCACAGTCCACACAGTATCCGCAGCAGATCAAGTCAAATAGAAAGGAATGGGCTGAGCTGTTTACAATTCTAAGCTCAAAGCTAACTCTTTCCTGGAAAAAGTCATCCTGAAACCCAGGGCTTGTGAAATTCGCATGAGTTCAGGAACTACAGACTGAAACATTTTTTGACTGAGGACCTGATTAAAGCGAGACACCTTCCTCAAAAACACGGGAAGATTTAGTCATGGGGATGAAAGTGAGTTGTCGTTAGTGGAATTGCTCTCTTTTTTTCACTCCTATGGATGTGAGCCGAGTTGCACCTTGGTTGTCAAGGGATGGAGTTGATTCTGGAAGGCGAGCCTGGCACCCGACTTGGGAGGCGCGTCTCCATGCTTGGCGCGTGGAGAGCTGCGGTCTCCAAGGAGGGAACGGTTAAGGGCACAGGGGAGCCGGGAGCTCCCTTGCAATTAGGGAAGAATTATGAACACAGTTATTAGGACTCCGTGTTCACTTGTCTCATAAACTGAAATCATCTGTGGTTTGCCCCGAGGTCTCCTGAGTTTATTGGAGCCTTTATTGCCTCTGTGCGAGAGAGAGAAAGTGCTCACATTTCACCTGCATGGGAATTATAAATGTCAACAGCTTATATATCCTGAACGGGGGCCCATGCCACCAAGAATTGCCAGGGAGAGGTTTTCCAGAGGGCACAGGTCTGACCTGAAATGCTACCCAAGGCTCCTTCCCAGCACAGCCCAAACGGGACCTTTATACGTAGGACACAATAACACACACTTGTGAAAACAGAAAGTAAAAATAGCAAAAGAAAAGAAAACCCATGTATAATTTCACCACCCAGGCCTTAATAAACGACCTTTCAGGCTTTTTTCATGCCCATATTTCTTTTTTATAGAAATGTGATCTTGTTCTTTAGTAACTTGCTTTTTTTCATCTAACTATACGTGAAAGATGTTTCGACATCCGTATTTAGACATCGTTGTTATATTTTAATGACTGCAGAGTCATAGATGACTGTTCCCTCACTTACTTCTAATCAGTCCCTATTGTTGGTCGCTCGGGTAACTCTTGTTGTTTTCGGTGTTATGGGCAGTAGCAGGACGACCATCTCTGCTGACATTTGTGATTCTCTTCCTAGGGATAGATTCCTAGTAGGGTCTCCGCCTGGTTGCCCCTCGGAGAGCTCCTGTCCCTATCTGAGGGTGAGAGTATGCAGTGGGCCCTCCCTGGTGGGTCTGTGAGCTGCTTTGTGACTGCCAGGCATGCCACCCCACCCTGCCTCGGGTGCCCTGTCTTTCCCTGCGGAACCGGGCAGTCACTGCTCCTGGGGCCTGCAGCGTGCAGCACGCTGGCTACTGCTCAGCCCGTCCCCTCTTACTCCGCAGGCTCCCGGCGAGCGTCGTCCATCGCAGCCTCCCGGCTGGAGGAGGCCATGTCGGAGCTGACCATGCCCTGTTCGGTCCTGAAGCAGGGCCCCATGCAGCTGTGGACCACACTGGAACAGATCTGGCTCCAGGCTGGTGAGTGTCCTGGCCCCAGCTGGGGAACCTGGTCCCCGTGACACCCACCTGCCTGCCTGCAGCCTACCCCAGCTCTCAGAGCCCCGTCCTGGAGCAGGGAGTGTACGAGGACTCCTGGCAGAGCTCACACGGGTTACAGAGCACTCATGGACAGGGCTGGGCATGGGGACCTGGCGCTCTAGTTCCAGCTGCTTCTTCCTTGCCTCGGGCAAGTCACGTAATCTGTCTGGCTTTGATTTTCTTCTCTTCCCAGTGGGGATAGTGTCTGCCTCCCACCGGGGAGAGCGTCTCTCAAAGCAGATACAAATGTGAGGGAATTTGAGGTCATGAGAGGCCACACAGATGGTCTTCTTAGTCTCACAAACAGGCTTCAAACCCTGAAGGACTTAAACCTCATGGAGAGCTCACGGAGTAGCTAAAGAAGAGGTGAGGTGTTGAGGCCCCAAGAAAGAGAGGTCTAGGGGTAGAATTCATTGAAGGCAGAGGGAAGGCGGGTAACACTGAGGTTGCCATTCAGGCGACAACCCCTCTTGATACTAATTGGTACCATTGCCACTGTGGAGTTGGAAGGTTAGTGTCTGGGAGGCAGGCTTCAGAAAGCTAGCTTTGGAGTCCCGCAGACCTGAGTTCTGATGCCAGTTCACAAGTGGCCGGTCCTGATCTACAGCAAGCTAACTTGTGAGGCAGTGAGGGTGGCACATAGTAGGTGCTCAGCAAATGGTACTTGGTTTCTGTCTCGTTCATCATGGTTGAGGTGGGGGTGGAGGCAGTCTGGGACCGCAGACAGTGAGTGTCCTAATGCTCAGCTTAGGAAGGCCAAGGAGTGACTTGCTGGAAAGAGTGTCTGAAAATTTAACCTGAGAGTGGTGTCAGAGGTGGATCGGAGCGGATGAGAGAGAACCAAGGCCAAAGATGACAAGTGAGTGCCTGAAAGAAATAAAATGGCGGCAGCAGCAGAACAGAGAGGAGGAGGATAGACTGAGTGGATCCCAAAAGTGCACCTGGCCACATGCCCCCCGTGGCCTGAGCCGCCGCAGGAAGCCGTGGGCCCAGGAGCACCTCTGCGCCTGTTTTCTGGTCTATCCTCTTGTCTACTCTGCTGCCATGGGGGTGGTGCCGCAGCCCCCCAGGCGGATTGGGCGAGTCGGAGTTAGAATGTGCTTGCTAGCTGAGAATCCAAGGTTCCCAGCACATGTTTCTCACATACGGACACGTTAGTATGCAGTACGCCCCACTCGCCCCACCCTGGGTTCTGAGTCTGGAAAAAAAATGAACCAGGATCCACAGAAAAGCTAGGCATGGGAGCATTTTAATAACACAAATACAGCCCCAGTTGGTGTCTCAGGGTCCTGCGGATGCTGGGGATGCATGGGGGCTGTGCTTGCTCCAGAGTCAGCTTGTTGGGCCTTAAGCGGGGAGAGGAATATTGAAAAATCCAGAGGGATAATAAATAAGGCCTCCTCTTAGGCAAAGATTTCCTGCCTTCTTCTAAGACATGGAGCCACAACGACTTCCAAGGGGCAGAATGGAGCCCCAGGCCCCACAGGTGGCTGGCGTAGAAGCTGTTCCCACTCTGAGGGCTTCACCAACGTCAAGGGATGCGTCAGTAACACGGGGATCAAATTCAAGAGCTGTGGGTTACCTGAGCTGGGGCTCCCAAGGCCTTTTGTTTTAATCATTTGCTTTGTTTATTACCATCAGCAAATGGAAACATTTTTGCACGGCACAAGCCTGCTTGCATTTCTCGGATAATATATTGCTTTATGCTAGGGATGCTAGCATGTTCTGGTAACTCCAAGAAAGGCTGAAGGCCTTCCTGTAGCCTGTCATTAGACATGGGAATGTGACTATAAACACACCCTTCCATGATTTGCACATTATCCTTTCTTCTCTGGACATTATCCTAGATATTCACCCCACAGAGGAGAATATGAGAATAGCAGCTGAATGCTTTCCGCGTGGCACCAGGTAAGGGTTGGGCAGTGTAGCATCAGGAGCTAGGTTTGGGTGCACGTAGCAGATCCAAAACAGCAATGGCTCACACAAGGTAAATGCTTATTTCTTTCCCATGTAACAATTCAGAGATGACAGTTTCGAATGGGATGACAACTCTTCTATCCCTAGGGTATCATTCCCTTCCATGTGGTCCAAGATGACTCTCTACCACGTTCACATTCCAAGTCCTAAGAGAGGAAGAAAGGGACACCCTCCCCCTATGAGGACATATCCTGGAATTTGCACACTTCAGTTCCCCCTCAGGATCCACTGGCCAGAACTTAGTTATTTGACTACCCCTAAGTGCAAAGGACTCTGGCAAATGTCAGTTCTGGGTGTTCATATGCCCCATTAAAAATCAGGGGATCTGTCATGATAGAAGAAGAGAGTGGACTGGTGCACAGCCACCGTGGCCAGAAAGGAAAGCTGAGAAGGTGTCCTAGCTCTTTCACTCTGAGCATGACAGAATTCCAGGGCAGTTTGCACCCTTGAGCTGTCTCCCTCCCCTGGCTGCCACCATCGCCAGCAAGCATCTACTGAGCACCTGTCGAATGAGGGCTGCCAGGACCAGATCACAGGGCAGTGACTTCTCCCTACCCATCCCCACCTCACCCAGGCTGAGAACATTGTCATCAGCATCCCCACCCCACTCACCCCTGCCTAATGACTCCACCAGCTGCAGCAAATTTACAGGAAGGGAAGAAGATGCTTTTATCATTTTGGAATGAGCTAATCCCTCTGGTTTGGTTCAAGATAACTTGCATCCCAATCTGTTTGGCAGATTCATGTTTCTATCATGAACCTACTCTTTGGTTGGGAAATGTCGTATCCTTCCTCTCCCAGCTCTTGCCCTCCTCCCCTCCCCTCTCCAAGCCTCCTTCCTATTCCAGTCTGATGTGAGAAGCTCACGGTCTTGAGAGCGAGTTGCAGGGTGCCTCACGGGCAGCGGGTCTGTGTGAGAGTGGGAGAGCACTGAGCTTCGTGGATGCTCCAGGACCAGAGTGTCAAGAGGTGCTTTCCAGAAAAGCAAGAACCCCCACTACAGCTCATAGCCCTGGGAGCTGTCAGTGTGCCAGAGACAGGAGATGGACGTAGGAAGAGAGTTCCCCTGCCCTGGAGGGGACATGGGCGACTCTAGGCTTTGGATTTGAGGGATGCTGGCCTGAGTCTCAGCTCCCAAATGCCAGACTCGAGAGGTCAGCACACAAGTGCCCTGGCCTGCAGGTGGAAGCCACCGCAGCTGTCAGCTGGGCACATGAGAAAGCTGGGGTGGGGCGGCCAGAGCTGTGGCCAGAGTGCGTGCTTATGACAAAATCATGGGCGAGGGAGAAGCCAGCGCTCCCCCTGGTCCTGCACGCTCCTCTGCTCTTTGGTATCCTTTTCTCTCTGTCCTTTGCCCTGTCTTCCTTTGCTCTCCCCTCTTTTCCCAGGTCCCCACCCTGCTCGCTCCCTCCTGCCTTCATTCAGTGCCTTGTTCCCACGTCTCCTCTCCCCTTACTCTGGCTCTTTCTTCCCTCCTCCCAGCTTCCTGGGCCAGCAAGGAGGCCACTCCCAGGTCAGGCCCACGCAGCCCCGACTCCCTGTGCACTCTGGGCCAGGGCTAGAAGGTCTCAGACCTTTGGGTTTCCCTTGTTGGTCTCCTGATCTTTCTCCATCCCAGCCCCTTGGTCTTCACTGTCCTTCCTCCCTTGTCCTCTCCCCGCCTGCCTTCTTTATTCTGGGTGTCACACGTCCTGAGGGTCTGCTGCGTGGGGGGGCATGCTGACTTCCTTATTTCCTTTGGGTCACCAAAACTGCCCACTGAGGGTCGAGGCTAGCCACGGTGGATTCCTTTTGGGGCCTAACCTCTTTCTCCCCTGCCCCAGGGTTCTGAGTTTGGATGGCTCCCTCCCCTTTCTGAGGTCCGGGGAGGGTCCCTCTAGGACGCACACTTCATCTGGGGAGGCCCTGGAGGGGCCACCCTGCTCCTCAGCACAGGGCAGCCTGGGGGCAAGGCCCTCCCTGCAAAGGGCTGTGGATATAGCCCTGGAGAGTGGGCCCATCCCCCAGTGCAGTGTTGGGGGGTTGGGGAGCCTTGGCTTTAGCAGAAATGGCAGAAAGACTGGAACTAGCTCTGGGTGCGGGGTCAGACCAGGATGTCTCAGAAAAAAATAATAAAAGGGCCTCTTGCAAAGCTCCAGGGAACAGATGTTTTCCATTTGTAGCCTGCCGAGAGAAAGCACAGAGGGGAGAGGGGTGGAGAGAGAGGGAGGGAAGAGGAAGAAAACCGGAGGCACACAGGCAAGAGAAGGGGTCGGGAGGTAGGCAGGGAGGAAGAGAGAATAAGGAAGTACTAGGGCAGAGCTGGGCCCTCTGACGTGGGGGTTCAGCAAGGCCGTTTGCCGGGTTGGCAACCTCAGTATGAAAATTCAAGGAAAATCTGGTAACAGTGAGTGCTCACCCAGCCCTGGCCAGGGGAGGCCGGGATGGGTGTGTGCACTGCCTGGTCCTGGCAGCCAGGGCTGGGCCAGAGAGGATCAGGGCTTGGTGCCATGGGTGCCTGCTGCACCAGCACCGACTGCCTGGTAAGCACCATGTTTGGTAAAGCAGCAAGCAAGAGCCCAGGGCACCTGCCCAGGGATACTGAGGCTAGGAAGAGGGGGTGCACTGTACCCCCTAGACCTGTGTGCCTGTCTGTAGGTCAGAGGCCCATCCTGGGGGCTGGACCTGCAGGGGGCTGTCTGCAAGGCAGGCAGGAGCCCTCAGGAGGCCTTGGTCCTCTGGCTCTGTTCTGTGTCATCTGGCTTCCTGCCTAACTGGTAGGAAGCCCATCAGAGCGGAGCAGCCCTACCTATTTTTCAGGGCCAGCCCAGCAAGGCCTGGGCCCGCTGGGAGCCCCAGGGTCTGAGGCAGGAGGGCTTGGGAGTAGGTAGGGCCCCTTCTAATTGAAATCTGTTGATGTGAGTTCACGATGTGGAGTCCCCAAGGGCGGCGGAGAACAGGGACAGCCTCTGGAGACAAGGCTGCAAGTTGTAAACAGCATAATGAGCCGTACCAGGGCCAAGTGGGCCAGGCCGGGGATGGGACTGCTGGGACAAGGTCTAGGGGAGTGGAGAGCCTGACCCTCCCCCCAGGCCCTTAGCTGAGCCAAGATTGGCGATGGAGGAAGCAGCCACCCCCTAACACTCACACCCACACCCACACCCTTCCTTCTGCTTCTCCCAGCTCCTCTCGTGCCCCTGGGGGATTCTGTTGCAGTGGAGCTGGGCCCTCCAGGTCAGTATAGTGTCCCTTGTCCTCACTGCCGGTCCAAATGCCTCTGCAGCCTTCAGGCCCCAGTATTAATGCTGCCTCCCCCAGGAAGACTTCCCTGACCACACCAGCAGCACTGGCCTAACCCCTCCTGAGTGCCCACATAAGACCCATGATTCACACTTGTCACTCCTCTTCCCTGGGTCTCAAGTGGTTTAGTGGCTCAGCTGCCCCCACCCTACCCCTGCTCCTTCTCCTTCTCGTGGGAGGACCAGGCACACAGTCAGTACTCAATACTTGCATACTGGACACTCAGTTATGAAGGCAGCCTGTTAAGAGGCCCTGGCAGCAGAGCAGGAAAGGAGAACTGAGGCTGACATGGCCAATTCTCCGACCACTGGGCTGTCGCCGCTGCGAGGCCCTGGGTTCAAAGCCCCGGTTTCCTGGCTTCACCTTCCTGTGCTGTCTGCCTTGGGAATCTCCGTTTCAGCCTGTCCCCAGGGACAAGAGCCTGCATTTCTCTCCCTCGCCATATTCTGGGAGACTGGCTTCTCTTTGTTTATTTAATTCTCTGATTCTCCCAAGTTCTCATTTCCAGTAGAGAAAAAGAGCACCCTGCTCAAAAAGCTCGCTGCAGCATTTGAGGATGTGGCAAGCTACTCACATTGCACAATGAGCCTTAAGGCAGTGTTCCTGTGAAGTACCCTGAGTACCCTGTTACAGTCAAGGCTTTAGTTAGGCCTCCTTCCTGCTGCTTATTGGGACAGAAAGACAAGGTGCCTGGGCCTGGTTTGTCCACTTCTCTCTGGCAGCTTCCCTTGGGGATATCTGTTATCTACTCCACCCCGGACATAATCTGATCTGCGGTAACCTCAGCTCTCAGCCTTTACTAAAAAAATTCTTGGCAAAACCACAAGTCAGGCTCTGTGGCCCGTCTGTGATCCCCATCTGTGTCTCAATCCTTCTGTGACTTCAGCATGGGCACCAGCCCTGGGACGGGGCAGCCGAGCCCAGAGGCTGCTTTGGAAGGAAGGCTGAGTGCCCCGTGAGGCTAACTAGCAGCATCTCCAAAAGTGCCTGTCGTCGTGGTGTGCCTGTGTCGCGTGGAGCAGGCCTGGGCTGGAGGAATTGCGCCCTTTCCCCCTGCTCTGGTCCTGTGGCTCTGCCCTCTCGCTCCAAGGGAAGGGGGCAAGGTCCTCACTTCCTTGGCCTGGATTTTTAAAATGGGAATCATGATACGTGCCTCCCTCCAGGACTCGCAAGGGGTCTGGCTCTCCAGCTCTCCATCAATGCAGGTGGTGGTTTTTGTCGCTGTTTTGAACACTGCCTGGTCTGCACCCTGCTCTGTCCAGGGCAGGCACTCCCTGAGTTTCTTCTCCCTCAGCCTCCCACCCTGTCCTGGGTGGGATCACTTGCTTCTTCCCGGCTGTGAGCACACTCCACCTTCTATCAACGCCTCCTGGGAGACCACCTCATCTGCTTCTGTCCCCTTATCCCTGGACATAGATGAACAAATGAAGCGAAGGGACATTGAAAAAGAGATCAGAGTCACCCGAGCAAGCTCCCAGCTCCAGGGGACACAATGTCCCCACCCAGGCTCTGAAGTCAGACAGCCCCCATTGAAACCCTGGCTTCCTCACTTCCTCACAGGCCACTCCTGTGGCCTTAGGCAAGTGCCTTAACCCCTCTGTACCCAGTCTCCTGCTCTCTAAAGTGGGTTAACAAAAGTCCTTGTTCCGCAGGGTTTTTGCGAGCACCCACTGAGCCTCCACTTGGTGTGGAGCACTTAGCAGGTGCCTGCCAGAGTAAGCGCTCGGAAACCATCCCCTAGTGTCCCTACTGCATCCCACAGCAGTTTGTCCAGTGCTGTGACTCGGTGGAATAGTGTCGGTCACCTAATACTGGTTCCCCAGCTCCAAGGATGCGGGGAGGGGGACGCTGCCTCTGACTGCCCACCGCTCACACCTCCCACCGCCCTTCTGGTTTTGCAGCTGAGCTGTTCATGGAGCAGCAGCACCTCAAGGAAGCAGGTTTCTGCATCCAGGAGGCGGCGGGCCTCTTCCCCACCTCTCACTCGGTGCTCTACATGCGGGGCCGGCTGGCCGAACTGAAGGGCAGCTTGGAGGAGGCCAAGCAGCTCTACAAGGAGGCACTCACGGTGAACCCGGACGGCGTGCGCATCATGCACAGCCTGGTGAGTCAGACCCTCCCCTCCCCACTACCTCTCTCCCAAGGCCTGAGGGCCCTGGGCCCCCCCCTTGTCACTCCTGGCCCCCAGCTCTACTGCCTGCCACTGCCCTGCTCCTGCTGTGCCCTGGTGTTTGGGGACAGGGGGCTTCCTCCCTGCTCTGCTGGGAGAGACAGCCTTCTCTTTCTTGTAGAGGCAGGCCGTTCCCCTTCAATCAGGGTCTGTGTTGATGAAAAAAATCTAGAAGGGTGGATTGATACTCTTTGTGACTTCCTTTTTGCTGTAAGTTTCCATAAAGTGATCTGGCTTTTGTTGTCACTCATCGGATCTTTGCCCTGGAGGCTATTCTAGACTCTAAGAAGCCACCAAATGCTCTTCTTTCTGGGAGTCCCCAGACCCTCCCTGGTCACTGGCCTGACTCCTCCCTTTCAGAGGAGCTCCATGCCTCCTTGGTGGGGTCCAGGGAGTGCTCTGGGTGGGCTGTCATGTCAGGCCTAACTCAGGCTCACATTGAGAATGGTCACTGGGGTGGTCCAGCAGCCCCTGGTCCTAGGACACGGGCTCAGGACTTGGGTGCCCAGGTGCAGTGCACTCCTTGGGGCAAGGTCGGAGGCTGGGAAGCAGGAAGCTGGCGCTCTTGTCCGGGCCTTGCCTCTGTCTACCTGGATGACCATGGGCAAATATGCCACCTTCTCTGAACCTTGGTTTTACTTAGTTGCCCAGTGGGGATTCTCTAGTCCAGGAAGTGTGTTTTGAATACCCGCTGTGACAGGTGGCGTGGGAGACCCTACAGATTACTGTTTTCTCCCTGCCTTCCTTTGCTGCTTCCAAAGAACAGGTATGAGGATAAATGTCGTGATCTGAAAGTGTACAAGCTGCATATGCACAAGTGATTTTTGAAGGATAATCTAGGAGCCCACAGTTAGCAACTGTCTTCCCCTCTCAGGATCTGGGTTCCACCTCGATGTGCCCCTGTGAACATGCTTTGAGAGAATGGCCACTATGGTGTCCCTGACGTCTGTCACATGGTGAACATGGAAGGATCGGGAAAATGCAGATGACTGAAGGGTTGTCACTGCCAAGAGAAGTCTGATTTGCCCCTGAGTAGAAGCCACAGGGAGTTAGACTTCAGCGCAGCATCAGGGAGAACGTTCTACCTCGTGGAGCCGTCCGGGCACATTCTTAGTAACCACCTGGCAAGGATGTTGCCAAGAGAATAGAAACATCACATGAGGAGGGGCCAGGTCATCTTTGTAAGGTTCTTTCTTTCTAACCCGAGAATCCTTGAAAATGGAATAGAACAGAAACTCCCAGCTCAGCTATTATTCCCGCTGCCTGATTTCTATGGATTTCTAACAAGCCTGCGCGAATGTTCAGGCTCAGCTGAAGAAAGCTCATGCAATGACCACACTCCCTGGGCCTCTTCCCCTCCCAAATGGCTCCGTGTTGCTTTCCAGTCTGCTCAGCAAATATTTGCTTTTTGCAGGGCGCATCGTCCTTCCTCCTGCAATTTAGACATTAGCTTCTCTGATAAATGCCTCGCCGGAGGTCACATCCAGAAACTTGATTAGAGCAATGGGAGGGAGGATGTGGGCTCTATCATTAGGCCTGCAGCCGGGCGGAGATGTCTGCCTTCCCTGGCACTCACGGATATGAGCCTGTAGCCTAAGCCCCTAAAACCCAACAAAATCCAATAACAAGTACAATTTTGAAGTAACAGTGTACCATTTTTCATTTATGCTTATTATTGTTCGTAGCTATTTTCCTGAAATTGAAGCGGTTTCCAAGGGTGAGTTTCCATGGTAACTGAATAGCTGTCCAGAGTGGCTCCCTGCAGATGTTTCTGAAATGGTCCCTTTTCTCTTCCTGGGGTACCCTGCTGATGTGATGAAATCGGAGCAACCCAGAGCCAGGCCTGCCCTCTTTTAAAGTTACAAGCAATCACAGGGGCAGTTGGCTCCTGCGTGGGCAACACGGCCCCTTTCCACGCTCTCTGTCTCTGCCAGCATCCCACGCATATGCATAAAAAATAGCAAATTTTAAGCCCAGGGAAGATTTACTAAGCACTCTTTTTCTGGAGAAAAGAGTGAACACTGGCATGTTGATCTCAAGTGTTCCCAGATCTAAGTGTCTTCCCTGCACTGGCCTGGGACTCAGGACAGCTGGGATCTCATCCTGGCGCTGGCCCTGGTTCACAGGGGGATTAGGAAAAGACAACTTAACTTCCATGCTCCCGATGCCCCTTTGCAAACGGATAATGAACGGCACTTCTTCCCGCCGTGCACAGATGCGACCTTCAGATCTTTTCCAACATGATACGACATGATAGTGTCCCAAGTCAGTCTAAGTCAGTGTGACATGTGTGTAAGGGATTCATTGTAAAAATGGTAGAGAGTGAGAGAGACACATCAGGTGTCTCGGCCTTTGTGAACTCTGGAGGTTGGTACAGCCTTGGAGAATTATCCAGAGAAAGGAACACGGGAAGAACTGTTATCCCCGCTGTGAGTCATTGCCAAGGCAGACTCCCAGGGAGGACGCCCCGGTCGTACCAAGCCATTGCAGGTTTATGAGGACATTGGCCTCTGACAGGTATAAGGGGAAGGAGAGCTGCCCCTCCCCCGAGAGCACAGCTGCCCACCAACCTGGGCGGGAAGAGCTCTGGTTGCCCAGTGAGCCCTCTGAGGTCGTTGGTGAGTCCCGTTCCCTGGGGTCTGGAGAGTGGAAATATTCTTAGTGTGCTGTGCGGGTGCCAGGTTTGGCCCTACAGTCCTTAAAGAGGTCTTGGCCTGTCTCTGCTCTGCCACCTCCCAGAGGCTGAAGAAAGCCCACTAGGAGTTGTAGGCTTTGCTTTTGGGAGCCAAGAGTCTGGCGTTTCTGAGAACATAAGCTTTGCCCAGGAGCAGTTCTCTACTCTCCCCGTCCTGTGCTCCCTGCCCTGGATGTCATGGGAGATGTGTCTGTGGTTCTAGCTCCACCCTGGGCTCAACTCAGGCTTTTCCATGCAGCCTAGGCAGGAAGGAGGTGCCACTTTGGCAGTTCTCTGCCAGGGAAGAGCCTCCGCTATGCACATAACAGAATCCACAGGACTTTGTCCTTCAAGCACTGCCCTGCAGGCTGCCGCCTACACTGGGTTCAAGGATGGCCAGGGACCTTCAGGAGATTGGCAGGTGTGGAAAGAAAAAGGCGTGCTATCTGCAGATGGAAATCAAGTCACAGGAGCAGGCCTGACAGTGTGCGGTTTGGTCTTAGCCTTCCCTCCAGGAAGCTGGAAGCCCCACTTGGCTGGGGTATTCAGAACCTCATTTACTACTAGAAGAATCTAGTCAAGAAGAGGAAGCCTGAACTTCACCTGCCTGCCCCTGAGGAAACAGGAGAAGGCCATCAGGGTCCTACCCAGGATTAGCAGTGGTGGCCTGGATGACCCTGCTCTTCAGAGAGGGCTCAAGGGGCTTGGCCAGGAAGGGACCTGGCAGCCTGCACTGATCCCTTGAAGCCTGTCTCTTCCCTGCCCCATTCCAGGATGCCCTCTGCACTGGGTACCCCCAAGCCTGGGAGCCTGTACAGTGACTGACGGTTGGTCAGGCCACTGAGAGCCTTCCCAGTTGGGGCTTCCTTTGAGGTCACCTAACCTTCATGATGGGAGAGTCACTACTTGTCCATGAGGCTGAGATTAGAGCTCCCCATGGAATGGTTGGTTTGACTTGGTTTCCCAGTGTAGGGGACAAAAAATAATTTTCCCTCTATCCTTCTGAGTTTTTGACTGGGACCCCTGTAACAAAAGACAGATAAACAAGGGAAAAACAAACAGAAATTTATTAACGTGTATACCTTATGTATACGGGGAGATATTCAGGGAAAATGAGAAAATCTTAAAGAGGTGGCTTAGAACTCTGGTTTATACAGCATCTTCCACAAAAAGCAATAAAATTTTAGAGAAGCCAGGGGACAAAGGAAAAGGACCTTGCATCTCTGGGGGCAGCAAATTGTAAGAAGACAAATAAATGGGAACTAACAGTAGACAGAAGCCAGTTAGTAAAGCTTGTTATGTAGCTTCTCCTGGTTCAGGCTGCAGGCTGATAAGGGTCTCAGGTTGTCTTCTGTGATCAACCTTTGTCCTTCCTGGTAGAGAGGGGAGGAGGGACACCCTTGTAAATGTGTGTCCTGCCTTTTAGGCAAACGGGGAGGGAGGACAGCTTTTCTTGTTTCTGCTTTTCAGTTGCCTTCAGCTCAAAATAATCCTTATGCCAAAGTGGCATATTTTTGGGTAGCATATTCTGCTACCCTTTGGTGGCCACTGAAGAAGGTTCTAGCCCTGTCATAGACCGACCGACCCACTCTCCCTGCCCTCAGCTTGGCTAAGGCGAGAGTAGAGGCTTTGGCGCAGTCTGTCTGCATGTAAGACACAACTTGGAACCCTCAGGCAGGAGTGAGCAGATGAGGTGTTTGTGGGTGGCACTCTGCCCTCCTCTCCCAGGGACACTCTGGAAGGGAGCACCAAGCCCCTGCCCTGTCCCCTGTCTTCTCAGGCTTCTCTCCAGAACCTCTGCTCCTCAGACGCTTATAGCATGGGGACACTGCTTGGCGTGAGCTTTGGCTCTGATAGAATTCCCAGGATGCAATTTCTGAAGCAGTCCTGGTGTGTGACCCAGGCTATTGTCTCTCCAAACACCTCTGGAAAGACGGGCAGACCACACCGCTGCTATCAGCAGCCCCTTGCTGAGCACGGCCGTGAACTGCCCCCTTCTTTGGTTCCTTGCCGCCCCCAGTGTAGGGCAGCCTGCTTGGTTCTGGGAGTGCATTGGCTGTGGGCCCAGAGCCCTTACCCCACCTGCCCACGGCACATATTAAGTCCTCTGAAGCTCCCGACCACCACCCCTGCTGCCTCCCTGAGGAGGAACCTGCGTCACCAAGGACCAGGGCTCTACCCTTTCCACCCTGAGGTTCTGGATTGGGCCTCTTCAAGTGTTCCAGGAATCTAACGAGAAGGCTCTGGTCTCCCAAGGCAAAGAGGTGAACTCTGGCTACGTAGAGCTTCATCCGTGGCCACCCCCACTCCCAAGTTGGCCCCCTCCCTAGTCCTGGAGAGCAAGAGGACCAGACACGAGGGGTGACAAACCTAGGACAACCAACCCTCAAGTTATGGGGCCACTTGGGGATTCTTCCTTCACTGGGCGTCTTAGTCCATTTTGTGTTGCTATGGAAGAATACCAAGACTGGGTAATTTATAATGAACAGAGGTTTATTTGGCTCACAGTTCTGGAGGCTGGGGCCTCATCTGACCAGGGCCTTCTTGCCACGGCATCCCATGGTGGAAGGTGGAAGGGCAAGAGAGCACACGACAGAGAAGGAAGAAGGGGTTCCTTTCACCGGGAACCCACTCCTGAGATAACAGCGTTAACCCATTCATGAGTGCTCTGCCCTCTTAAGGGCCCTCTTAAAGGTCCCACATCTCAACTCTCTTGATTGGGGATTAAGTTTCTGTCACATAAATTTTGGAGGACGTATTCAAACCATAGTCAGATTTTTCTTCTATCCAATTGGGATAATAATTTAGGCCCTTGTGACCTCAAGGGGTAGTTTTAGGGCTCAGATGAGCTGAGAGCTTTGAAAAGTCAACACTGGGCATTTTTGTCACTATTTGCATAGGAGACTTGGTGACCTTTGGCGGGGCTGATTTCTGTTGGCCCACATCTACTGTGGGATGAGGGTCTTTGCCCCAAATGTCCTTGTGCTGCCAGGGTGGCCTGTGATGCAACAGGGTGCTGAGAAGGCGAGGAGGAGGTGCTGGGCAGGGACAGGAACCCCAGAGCTGCCTTTGAGGCTGCTTCTAGAGTTGGTTGGCTGGGATGGGTTTTAACACTGCAGTATCTGAGCTGGCTCTGGAGGAGGTGCCTGCAGGTTGGAGCGTGGCCTTCAAGTCCACCTGACCTGGACGTGAGTCACACTTTGCCTTTACTTGCTGTTCAACCTTGGTCAAGTTCCCTAATTTCTCAGGACCTCAGTGTTCTCATCTGTAAAATGGGGATTTCTATGCCAAGCACCTCAGGCAATTGTTAGAATTAAGTTGAATAATTCTGTAAGTTAATGGTCTAGTAGTTGGGGTTATTTTTACCTTTTTCACTCTGAAGTGTAGCCGCGAGGCCATTTTCAAGTGCTCTTGGTTTGCAGAGGGAAATGGAAGCCCTGAGCCAAGCCCCAGAGACTAAGTGCAGCAAAGCTGCTCGGTCCTCACTGAGTTCCCCAGGGGAATCCAACCAGGGCTCAGAAGTGCAGCACACGGCCCCCAACTGCCTGTGGATGGGACGAGAATATACACAGTGCAAGGCCCCGGCTGGCCTTAGCTAACGGGGAGGGCAGCCTGCTTCGTAGTGGAGAATCTGAGTGGAGGGATAAGGAAGCCACATTGGTTAACCCAAGGCCGCTGGTGCTGGCGCAGAGGCGAGGGCAGGCTCCATATGGCGATCCCTGCGCTGGCCTGTAGTCACACAAGGCTGGCTCAGCATCTGTTTCCTGGTGTTAAGGAGGAAAGGTGTCCTGAGCAGCTGAGGAGTGAAACTCAGCGCCCAGCCTTCTGGAGGTTTCCTGATGCTAAACGGGGCCGCAGTGCACAGAACAGCGGGGCCTCTGTTTCTCGTGCCCCATGTCGCAGGGTCCAGGATCCTCCACCTGCTCTAGGCTTCTCCTACCTTGTTCATTTCCTGAGCTGTAGCAGGTGACTTAGATGGGTCCCGGCCGCCTGAGGGAACGAAAGGGCCTGGAAGTCTTGCCCTGGCCCACCAGTTCCTGTAGACGTGGAATCCTTCCTCTGTGTGGCAGGAAAGGTCGATAGGAATGTCTTGACCATTTGACTTCCTAGGAAGTTCTCTCTTCTTCACCCCTTGCCAATCCTGCCTGAGGTCATGCTCCCTGATGGGAAAGTGGGGGAGAAGGGAGAGGAGAGTTCTATAGTACCCCCCCTCCCCCTGCCCCCCCACACCTGCTCGCTGGTGTCCGGAGGCCCCTCCCACCCCGCCGTATGCCGGGACCGTAACCAGCATGCACCCTGAGCCCCAGCTCAGAACGTTTGGAAGACCTCAGGCTGGCGTGTGGGCTCCTGAAGTCCATCACCAGCTCCGATGAGGAAGCCTAGAGGACACTTCTTGGAAGCCTCTCATAGATGCAGTTCAGAATGATAACTGAGCACTGTTGGCTTAATGTAGCTCCAGAATCGCTTTTGTCAAGAAAGGAATCAGAAAGACTCGCCATATCTGGAGAGTGTGACACGGTGCAGCCCCGCCCCTTGTCCAGAGCACCTACCCCAAAAAGGCCATCACCCCCTCTTAGGCTGTACCTCCTACCCAGAGAGGGGAGATTCTGTGACCGGGGCCCCCTTCTCTCTCCTCAACACAGGGCTCACTTCTAGAACCCAGGATCCAGAGGCCTAGCCACGGCCTCCTAACCTAGCCCAGGGGCCGGGCCAGGCTGTGCTCCATGGTGGGCAAAGCCCCTGGCAACCCAGAACCTGATGCCAGCTCAGAAAAAGGGGGAGAAAAGGCCCAGCCTCCTGCCCAGAGAAGGGGGCTGATCCACTTCCTGCTGGATCCTCAGGCTCTGGAGTCCCCCAGGATGTGACCCACCCTCTGGTCAAGCCAGTTTTGAGCCTCTCAGCTGGGCCGCCAGCCCCTGCCCTTCTGAAGACAGACAGCCCAGCCCAGCCAAAGAGGTCCGCTGGTGCTCTTGGACATCTCACTTCTAGAGGACCCAGGAAGAGGAAGGAATAGGCGTGGGTTTGGCAACACGAGCACGGCCACCCACTAGCCTAGGACACCCCTCTGAGGCTGGGCTCAGAGTGGGTCTGGGCCTTTCTCAGCAGGGGCCTCTTCCTTGGAGACCCAGGGCGCTCTGGGGCGAGCGTGTCAGCCAGGCATTGAGTTAGCATGCCTTTCCCCAACAGGGAGATGGGACCTGGCTGTGGCCTTGGAGCTGCCCCAGCTCCAGGAGGGACTTGGTGATGTGAGGGTCAGTTCTTAGCCTGGAGAGTTGCCTCAGCACAGTCCTGGTCCGGTTAGACAGGTTGAGGCTGACACACCTGAGAGAATAGGGAATGCCGAGCACCTGGGGCTCGGCTGGAATGTGGGCCTCCCTGGTGTCCCTGCTCCAGGGTGGCTGGAGGGAGTCCTCCCTGTAGAGCAGGCTCCTCTGTGCAGCCCCGTGTCCCCAGACGGGGGCTCCGGGGACCAGAAGGCTCCTGCAAGCCTCCAGCTGATTCCCGGCTTCCCAGCTGGAAAGGCTGTTACAGAATCCCAGGAATGTGCCTTGAGCTCAGAAAGAAAATTCTCAAAATAACTTCTATAAATACTTGAGGGCAGGGTGGGGAGGCAGCGCTCGGCCTGGCCCGCAGCTGGTCCAGCACTGGGACTGCTTCCCAGGGCAGGCCCACCTCAAAAGAAGAAAAAGGCTTACGCACCCCAGGCCTGCCTGCTGCCCCACCCCTCTGGGTGGCAGGAGAAATTAACGGGGTGTGACAATGTGCGGTGGCGGTTCTGAAAGGGATGGTGAGAACCTCTTTCCCCGACCCGCATCCCGGGCCATCGCCCCTGGCCCCACGCTGCACCTCCGCAGAGAACCTGACTCCTAAGAGGGTGGTTCCCCCACAGAGTCTCCACGCAGACGGTGAGACCAGCGCCCAGCAGAGCCCTGGGCCCTTCAGGCTGCCCACCTTTGTCACCCTCACAGGCAGGCCTGCTAAGCTCCAAGTGGACAGTATCCCTGGCCGGGGACCTAGGTCTATAAGTGCCTCTGGTGTCCCTGGCTCCGCGTCCCACCTGAGCTCTGTTGGGCTGCTATCCTGTGGGGAATAGCAAAACAGGCAGGAAGCAGGGCCCTGTCCCTCACAGCCTGGAGACAGGACAGGGATCGTACCCAAGAGCCCTACAGCCACCGAGCGTGATCTCGAGGTGATTGTGTGGGCAGGAGAGACTGCCATCCTCAGGGAGAGCAGGGTCCTGGGCAGATGAGCTCTGGCCAGATACCCCCACCCTTAGATCCAGGAAGGGAGGGAAGGAGGACTGATTGGAGGTGGGAATTTCTGGGGACTTTCCCATTAGCGCTGCAACCAGCCCAGGCACCCCCTTGGAGGTGCAGTGCCCAATAGCTGTGAACAACTCGCATGTCAGGATTTCATCCCTGTGGGTGGGCGGCACAGCTGTGGCATCCCCAGGGAGGGTCAGGCACTGAGAGCCTCTCAGTGGGTCTGTTCTCCTCGCTCACAAGGTGAGGGATGGGGAGGTTCACCTGGGACACGTGAATGGAAGTGAGATGTTGGCTCTGCTCCCACATCTCCCCGGCCACTGTTCTCTGGGAGGGCGGGGGTGCCAGGATGGTGTTGGCAGACCCTTGGTACAGTGCCAGGCTGGGGGAAGGGTAGGTGAGACCTTGCCTCTTCCCAGGGCCAGGCCCCGCCTAGTTGTCAGGCAGCAAACAACACTGAGTTGCTACCAAACATGAACTCGCTGGTGTCAGGGGCAGGTGGCAGCGGATCCTGTTACAGGCCCTGGGCCTCGGGGCCCCAGCCTGACCCGAGCCCCGTGTCTCCTTTCAGGCTCTAAGGTCAGCATCCCAGGGTCGGGGAATGTGAGCCAACCCCAGCCTACAGTCTTCCCCGACAGAGAGCCGTGCCCTCTCCCAGACACCAAGAAATGGGTGGTGCCACCCCCTTCCCACCCCAAAGGGCCCTGCCCATCTCGGAGACAGCCGCCGTTGGCTGTCTGCCCCCCACTTGCCCCCACTACGCCTTTTCAAATTCATCGTTGCCAAATCCTCACAATAGCCAGGTTTACAGATGAGGAAACCACAGCTCAGGGAAAGCTGGCCACTTGTCCATTGTCACAACACTAGTAAGTGACGGAGCTGGGATTCCACCCTGCCAGGGCTTCTGGCCACCGGGCCCTGGGCTTTTTCCTCTGCACAGACACACAGAGGAACCTACCGCAAACCTTCCAAACTGAGAATACACCACCGCCCGCCCTCCGTGCACACACAGCTCAGCCTGCAGACACATCTGGCCCGTTCCCAAACACCCACATGCTTCTTGAGATCAGGGGTTTTCAAACTCGTTTTTTAGCAGTGGAGCCCTTTTTTCCAAAAAACGTCCTGTGGAAGCTCAATATAGAAAACTTAGTGTACTTAGTGTGTCGCAGCGACTCCGGCCCTGCCCCTCTCTGGCCTTTCCCATCTGTCCTCTGTTGCTCCCTCATGGGCAGTACTCACAGGGCTCAAACCTTCCATTTTTGGTGCTTAATTTTGGTGTCTGGCGGCTGGTCGGCTGGCCTGCCTTCCCTCCTCCCTGCGGGCCCTGTTCCATCGTGAGCGGCTCAGGGTCCAGCCCTCGGCTGTGTGGGCAGAACAGCTTGGCCTGGGGCCCTCCTGGCCAGCCGGACGCTGCCTTTGGTCCTGGGCAGCCCTGAGTCAGCACCGCTCCAATCTGGCCAGTGTGGGCCTGCCTGGGGCCCCCCCCACCCCCCCATCCTCCCCGTCCTCTGCAGCCTCATCCGTGTGGGGTTCCTTGGGCACGGCTTTGCCAGGGCTGACAGAGGTGCTGTGAGGACAGCCCCCTCCTGCTCCCCCGGCCCCTGGCCATAGGATCTCCAGCCAGCACCTCTGGAGAGGGCTTCCTGAGCACCTTCCTTCACGCTCGCCTAATTGGTTGTGTTCCAAGCTCTCGGAGGACTTAATGAAATCAGGCATGTGCATCTTCCCCAGTGCGTCTCCATAGCAACGGAGGGCCTAACTCTGGGGAGCTCGATGAGGAAAAAAATCTTCCAGCTAAAAATGTACATGGCCGTCAGTGGGCGGGCACCGGAGAGGGGGCTTCAGGCACATGGCAGGCAGCTCCCCACCCCCTCCCCAGCCCCCGCCTGTCCAGGAAGTCAGTGGCAGGGCTCTACCGCCTACCTCCTATCTCTGAACAAGAGAAGGAGGGTCCCCCCACACACACCCCGGGCTGCCTTCAAGGGCTGGAACAGAGATCAGTGGGACAGTGCAAAGCAACCTCTCTGGGACCCGAGGCGGAAGGGGGCCCCAGCCCCTGTCCCCCCTGCCCCGTCCCAGTGTGGGTGGGAGAGGATATAGAGGGGACAGGGGGCCAGTTTCACTTCCTAGCCACTCTTTGGTGGCAATTCCTGTCACTTCCTCTATCTCCCTGGCAACAGAGTTGTTTGAGGGAAACAGCAGGGCCAGGCTTCCTGGCCCACTCCTGACGAGACCCCGGAGCCTTTCATCTCTGAGCCGATCCGGCCCATTCACCCAGCACTGCCCCCCACCCCCCATCCCCGGGCACCTGACGCTCCTCCTGTGTGACCCTCACCTGCCAGGCTGAGCTGGATGCTCACGTTCCAGGACCCAGATGTCCCCAGGAAGATCGGCTGCTTAATCAGGAAAAGAAGCCGCCCCTTCCACCCACAAGCTTGAGCCGCTCCCCTCTGGTGGCAGCGAGGAAGCCCTGCTGTGTACACTCCTCAGTGCCCTGGGTGAGGGGCCATTCTGCGGGCAGCTGCAAGGACTGGCAATAGTCCCATTTATGGAGAGCTCACTCGTGCCAGGCACTGTTCTCTGCTTTACGTATCCTGACTCCTTTCAACTTCACAACAGCCCTCAAGGTGGATACTGTATTGTCACCACTTATAGATGTGGAAACTGAGGGCTAGGGAGTTTTGAGCTGCCCAGGATCCCTGCTGGGAGACTCAGAGCCAGGTCTGAGACTTGCAAGTCCATCCTCTGGGGTCAGGAGGAATAGGGCTCCTGTGGTGGGTGGCCCGGGCAGCTGGGCTGAGGCAGGGACAGGTAGGATATGCCCAAGATAGACGGTGGCCTCTGGCTGGTGGCCCGATGGCCAGGATGCCCGTGCCCTGGGACACCCTCAGTAACCCTGCCCTGTGCTTGGTCCTCAGGGTCTGATGCTGAGTCGGCTGGGCCACAAAAGCCTGGCCCAGAAGGTGCTTCGGGACGCCGTGGAGAGGCAGAGCACCTGCCATGAGGCGTGGCAGGGCCTGGGTGAGGTGCTGCAGGCCCAGGGCCAGAACGAGGCCGCCGTCGACTGCTTCCTCACGGCACTGGAGCTGGAGGCCAGCAGCCCGGTGCTGCCCTTCTCCATCATCCCCAGAGAGCTCTGACGGCACCGCGGGGGGCTGCCGGGCGCTGGCTGGCAGGAGCAGGCAGGCAGCTGGGAAGCGGGGAGGGGGGACGGTGGCATTCAGGTGTGAGGCCTCAGGGAATACATCTCTAGTGAACACTTCTGCAGGCTGCGGCCCTAGTTCTCCCCCTGGCTGGGCCAAGAGGGTCTTCGCAGATTGCTTCCTGGGTGCCTTGGGAGGCACTCTGGCTTGAACCGTAAGTGACGGGCAGAGTCGTGGTGACCACACTTGCTCCCCAAGTGCTCGGGCAGGGGGAGCCTCTAAGCTGTGCTTCACCCCCACCCACACCTCTGCCTGGGAGCCCCATGCTCTAGGTTTCACTCCCCAGTCCCTGGACAGCACAGGCTTCTGGGTCACTCTCAGGTCTTACCCAGGGCAGTGACGGCTTGAAGAAACTGGGCAAATGGGAAGAAGATGGGATCTCTCGGCCACTCTCCCAGACTTTGAGTTAGTGGATGATGCCAGCGTTGCCCCTCTTTGCCTGCTGGGGCCAGCTAGGCCCTCTCGTTCTCTTTTCCTCTGCTCCTAAGTGCCTTTGGGGCCTCTGGTGTCTGGCCGGGGTCACTGAGCACTGGTCCTAACTCACTCTTCCATTTCCACCAACCTCGTCTCCCTGGAAACGTGCCCCAGCGCAAGCAGTCTCCTAGGGTGGGCCTCACTATACAAAACGTGGTTCCTGGACCCAGCCCTTTGTAATAGCCTGAGTTGACACAGGGTTCCTTCAAGCCTTGCCCTACAGCGCAGGACCCTCTAGGGCCAGCAGCGTGGAGGTGGGCAGTTTCTAGGAAGGTATCCCATTCATCTCATCACCCACAGCCCATTTTTCACCTTGGGCTTTCTTGGGTGACCCAAGCCCCACCCTGGCCATTTGGGTCCGCCTGCCTGGGTCCGCATGGGGACTGTGGTTGGAGACCTGAGGGGGAGATGGAGCCCAGCCCTCCTGTCTGTGGCTGAGCAGGCTTCTGTGTCCCTGATGGGCCCTGTCTACAGGAGTCGGGGGTGGCTGGGCAGATGTCTTCTCTGCCGGCTCCCCCATCCCTGCCCTGGGATGCTCTTAGAACTCTTCCCCGGGAGTCAGTCCCCCAGAGGCCTACCAGGGAAATCCGTTTGTATCCGCACTTTGGGTTTTAGTTCTGACACTCCGTCAGGTACATGTGGACAGGTTGGGAGAGGGCCACCCTGGTTTGTCGCAGCCCCATCCCCTAAGCAGCTGTCGGGTGCCCCCCTCTGCACCACACTGCTCAGCACTGCGCATCCCAAGGTGCTTCCCAAGAGAGCCGGTGCCTTCTGCCTTCCTGCACCAGGCCAGGGGGCTCCGCGGGGGGCGCTGGATCCTCTGCCTCTTCTTGGTTGAAGGATCTCTCTATACATGTATGTGTGTATATAAATATATATATTATATATAATAGAGATCTATTTTTTTTCTGGAATTCTGTTAGAAAAAAGTAAAGAAAAAGCAAATGCTATCAATTTATGTTGGGATGCCCAAAGATGTTGGAAGTCGATTCTTGGTAACAGGAAACCCACCAACTGTATTTCGACTTTTAAGCATTCCCTCATTGGAAGCCACAGAGGGCCTGGCCAAGTTGCGGACAGTGACTTTGCAGATTGAATAAAGAGACCCTTGAAGGGGAAGCAGGTTTGTCTGAAGCAGCACGTTCATTGGTTGGGCACGCAGCCCCTGACAGGCCTTGGGCCGCCCTGGGTTGGGGGGGGGTACTGCAGGAGAGAGGCCAGAGAAGTCTCTGGGACCAAGGTCTGGGATTGGGAGGGAGTGTGGAGGAGGAAGGAAGGAAGGGTCCTCTGGGAAGATTTGGATTTGAGCTGGTGGGAGTGTCACCCAGTGAGGTTGAGGCTGTGATTCTGGCCTCCAGTCTGTCTTTCAGGTGGGCCTGAGACCCTGCTGCCTCTGGGGCACAGCCAGGAAAGGCCAGGGCTGGACTTGCTATCTGAGCAGGAGAGACTGACCCTTGGCCCTTGCACCAGGAGAAGCACCAGGAGCGGGGTGCCGGGGAGGATCCAGGCTGCCCGGATCGTTGCCTCTGCCACATCCATGCCAGTACACTCTTGCTAGGTCCGTTATACCATATGCCAATACACTGTGGATATTATTATTATAACATGCATCAGACCAATTTTACAGAATGATGCAAATTCATATAGCACTTTTCTTCGTGTACCCCAGGGATCACCTGCTGCAGGCTGCAGGCTGCAGCCACCCCACTTTGAAGACAGCTGCCCTGAGGCTTCCTCGAACTCAGAGCTGGTCTGGATCTGTCCAGACTCACCTCCTACTCTGAGCCTCCCGGCGGCCTGGCTACCTCTACGCCCTCCCTCCGCCCTGCTCTGGGACTAGACATTGCCGTCCCCGTGAGGAAGGGCTTTGCTTGGCGCCTTTGGGTGCCCAGCTTCTCTTTTGCTGTGACCTTTTTTTAAGGTAACACATAAAGGAACTCTAGTGATTGAAGGAACACTTGGTATCAAATTACTAGTCACACACAAACCCTCAATGGAGAGCGGGGAAGCCAACTCCCTCACCGGAACCTGTTGTGCCAGAATGAGGGCTGGAGTCTGGGCACAGACTTGGGGCTGCCTGGTGCCCCCATAGACCGCCAACCCACCCACCACCTTCCAGGACACAGCTCCTACTTGTGCACTTCAGTATTAATAGAGTTTATCTGCAGGCACAAAAATGAATGGAATTTCAGCCCCCACCACCCAGACTCCCTCCTGGTACCAAAGTGCTCATTGTTGCATTTGCAACCCCACCGGGCACTCAGATGTCCTCACTGTGCAAATATTTCTTGGCCTTGGGAAGCCTCCAGCTAAACAAACCTGCCCATGTGCCTAGCCCATGCCTCCAGCTCTTGACAACCCACGGCCAGGGAGCCACACGACTAAGTGGCCTGTGGCACCAACCCACATGGTACTGATCCACAGGATCCTGGGAGGCTGGGGAGCCCTGACTGGAAAGTATCCTGCTGTCCCTTGCCAGAAACTTCTTAGAATTTTCATCAGGCTCTTTCTGTTGCAAAGAACAGAGACCCACTGAAGATAAGAGAAAAGAGGAAGGTCCCTGAACTGCAGTGCACAGGCCCGGGGCCAAAGCAGCCACACAACCGTGATGGAGGCAGCACATGACACTGCAGTCACCAGCCCAAGCTTGAAGGTGCGGCTCTATCACTGATTGGCTATGTGGCCTTGAGCAAGTTGCTTAACCTCTGTGCCTCTTTCCTCATCTGTAAAATAAGGATAATAGTGGAGTAGGGCCTGCTTTGTGGATTATGTTGATGACATGAGAAAAACACATCGGTACCCTAGAACAGCACCTAGCCCATGGGACATGCTTAATACAGGGAGCAGCTGTCCTCTGTTTCTGCCCTGTCCCTGCTGACTGGCTTTGTTGCTCCCCCAGGCCCATGTTCAACACTACCCCAGCCCTCCTGCTGACCTGCCTCCCACAGCGCTGTGGCCACTCCTCCCTGAGCAGCTGAGTCTTGAACGAGAGGATCCCACTGGTCCTGCTCATTTCGGGGTCACTCAGCAGCCTGTAGACCGACTTCGCTTGCACAGGTGGCTTCTCCTGACTCAGTCGGTTGTGACCGGAAGGCATGGGCCTCAGGACACAAAGTATGGCTGCTCAGGCAGCTGGAGTCCTCAGGGGACAATGCCCTGGCCCCTTCCAGTACCCACACCAGCCCGTCGCTCCTCCACGCCTTGCCCTTCTGGGCCCTCTTGAGGGGGCAGACAACAGAACACACCCCCCCTGAACACCCCTCCTTTCTCTGTCACTATCATCATGACCTTACGATGCATCCCGGGGTCTCCTGTCCTAGCTCTCCTCTTGGAATGGAGATGACAGTGACAATACCAACATGGCTCCACACTGTGCTGCTTATAAGGCGTTTCACTTGTCTGTGAACTCTTCCTCCTAATCACTCCTTTATTTCATAGTCAACAAACCTGGAAGGTAGGTTTTGTTCCAAAGAAAAGTGAAGCGATCTTGGTGCCGCCACTTACAGTTATTTGGTATACGGTGGGCCTGAGAACGCAGGGCCGGTGCTCCGCCCACTGCCGCTGTCTGCAGACACTGCGCAGCGGCAGCTCCCATCATCTCCGCAGGAGAAGGACCCCGCTGTGATCCGAGGAGACGTGCATCGCCAGGGGTCCTCTATGGGACCACCCCAGGGGAGGACACAGGGATCCAGGGGCCCCTTGAGTGCCCAGAAGCCGCCCCCTGCCCCCAGCTTCACCCCGCTGGCTGGAGTGGAGACGAACAGACAGCACTCGGTGCTGCCCACCATCCCAGCCCCTCTGCAGCCAGCAGAAGATTCTTAAGCAGAGGTCACACAGGCTGGGCATCCCCCAAACAGGAAGGATGTTCAGAAGATGCCTGGAAGCATGAACAGGTCCCCCACAAGAGTTTTATGTTGGGCCATGAGACTCCACTGTCCTGACCACCAGCTGACTGGACTATGGCTGGGTTCCAGCACCAAAGCGCATCTTTCATGGGCCCCCAGGCTCGGAACGGTCTCGACGCCCCCATGCAGGGGCAGCCCACGAGGGTGTAGGCATCATTGTTCTCTTATTCTCACTCACTCTCTTGGTCTGTCACTCTCTTAACGGTCTCTCTGGAATTTGGCAAGAGGTTAAATCATTGTGGACTTCTTCAAAAACACATTTTTTTTAACCATTTGAAAATAGATTGCATAAATCATGTCTCTTCACCCTTAATACCTCTGTGTTCTTACCAAGAACAAAGGTCATCCCCTTCCCCAGCCACAGCACAGGTGACAAATGAGGAAGTGTAACACCGCTACCATACTCTTATCTGCGCTCCCACCCAGGTTCCGGGTTGGGCACTGCTGTTCCCTGGAGCGTCGCCCTCCTCCAGCCCAGGACCACACACGCCACTCCATGGCCCGTCTCCTCAGTATCATTTACCCGGGAGCAGCTCCTCCCTCTCCACTGCCAGGGCTGCAGAGGGCCTGGCCTCTGCCATGCAAGTGTGAGAGGGGGGGGTGGCCCTCGGGGGTGGGAGCAGAGGCTGAAAAGCGGCAGAAGCTTCGGGCAGAGAAGAGAACGGACCAGAGTGGGTTGGTAGGAGCTGGAAGGTAAAAGCAAAAATGCAGAGCAGGCGAATCTCTGTGAGGGCAGAGCTCTGGAGTCAAAAGAAAGGGGTGCCCACTTTCAAGGCACAGAAAGATGATGGGAGCCCTGGAGCTCCACTCTGTCCTGAATGACCCTCCAACTCCTGCAGCCTGACTTTGAGGTCAGAATTCCCATCTGCGGTTTCCTCGCATCCTTACAGTGACCCCCATGAAGACGGGGGTGGGGGGGGCCCGGGTGTGTGTTTCCGGCAGCCCTGTCCACCCCAGAGAGGGGCTCACTCCAATTCCCTGCAACATCCTCTTGTGCACCTGGAGACTAGCCCGGGAAGGGGATTCTAGAGCCTCACTTGCTGCTTTCATCCGTGCCGTGTGCTGAGATGGGAATCGGCGCAGGTGTGAGGAGACTTGCTGAAGAAGAGCAGCTCTGGCCCTTCCCCACATGGAGGTCGGGAGCATGGATGTCCTCCTCCAGGTTCCCCATGCCTGGGTAGTCTCCTGTCACTCTGACTGTGACCTCTTGACTTGCCTCAGCCTGGGTCCAGAAGGAAGAGGCCGTTACAAACTCCCTTGCTCCTGTCTGTGCCAGGCCTGGAGCCATCTCAGGAGCCAGAGCTCAATCCCCTACCCCAAGCAAGGCCCAGGGCTCAGTGGCTTGGGTGGTGGCATCCTGCCTGACACACACACTCCACCCCTGAGAGCACCCCGCTAAGGGTGCAGGGGCTTTGCACAGCCTGGCGCTGCACACACCTGGCTGAGCCCACAGAGGCTCCCGCGGGCTGTGCTAGGCTGGGGCGGGCTCTCTCCTCCATGCAGAGAGCTGCTCTCTGATCTGGGAGCTATGGCTTCCTAGATCCTTGCCCGCTTCCCTTCCTCTTCTCCTTCCTCCTGCAAGTCTATCGGGTCTCCTGGGGCCTCAAAGAGCCATGCGTTCCTGTACCCACTCACACGCAGCAAGACCTCTTTCCAGAATTCCTCCTGGGGCTCACTCCTTGCCCTTCATCCCTCAAGACCCTTCAAGTCCTTCCCATGCCTTCTATTACAGAAGCCCTCCCCAACCTGCCTTCCACCACCCACCTCACACTTTGTCAGAGCTGCCTGCAGTTCTCAGGAACTGAGCACACTCCTACCCAAAGCAGCCTTGGCAGCCCCTCCCTGCCATGCCGGTCAGGCCCCGTTGAACCCCACCACTCTCCGGAAGGATGGTGCCTTTCTCTGGGCTCGAATATGGGCAAAGGTGTTCTTGACAAGGTGATGAAGAACATCTGCTGGGAGGCCCTGCTCCAGCGTCCACCCGACGAGCCCTTTCCCTCACTGCTCTGCACCCCCATCTCCCATATCCCTCCCTGTCCTCTCTTACCCCCCACCCCACCTCCCAGCCTCCCACAGCTCCAGCCTGGGGTCCTCCTGCCATCAAGAGTCCCCTTTTCTCTGGGGAGGCTGCAGATAAGCCCAGCTGGGATCTGGGTCTCGGGCAGTAGCCCCCAAAGCCTACGCAGCCCTGCTAAGGAGAGGGCGGATGGACCAGCCTGGCAGGATGGGCAGCCCCACAACCCAGAGTCCCTGAATCCAGAGCCCAAACCCCTCCCTTTGGGCCTGGCAGGCTCTGCATGTCTATAGCCCTGCCCTTGGCCAAAACCAAAGGGTCTGTGGGGACCCCTGCCAAGAGTCAGGCTGGCAAAAAGTGCCCTGCTTGTCCTTCTCCCCAGAACAACCGCCTCCTGGGAATGCTCCAGGCACTAGCTTCCCCCAGAGAAATTTCCATCCCTCTTTAGCCAGATGCTAAAATGGATCAGGATAATCTTCATACCTGGAGAGTAACTTCCTAGGGCAAGGACCCTGTCTTCTTCTTAAACCTTTGGCATTGGAGGAATCACCTGCGTTCCGGCCCAGAGTTACTGGTTATAGGTGCCTTCACACCACCGCAGTGGTGGTTCTCATGTGCCCACTCATTGGAATCACTGGGGTGGGGACCGGGGAGGCAAGCAGTCTGTCTGGGAGCAGCCAGGCACCAAGATTGTAAATGTTCACTAGGAATTCTAACATGCAACTTAGGTTAAGAACCACTGGTTTAAGCCAAAACAATCTTGAGAAAGAACAAAGCTGGAGGACTCACATTTCCTGATTTCCAAACTTACTACAAAGCTACACTAATCAAAACAGTATAGTACAGACATACAGACAGATCAATGGAATAGAATAGATAGCCCAGAAATAAATCCTCACATACATGGTCAAATGATTTTTTTTAAATTTTTAATTATTATGAGTACATAATAGTTCTCTATCTTCACAGGATACATGTGATGTTTTGATATAGGCACACAAAGTGAATTAATCAAATCAGGGTAATTGGGGTATTCATCACCTCAAGCATTTAACATTTCTTTGTGTTAGGGAACATTCCAATTTTACTCTCAGTTATTTTAAAGTAACTTGTTGATTACGGTCACTTTGTTGTGCTATCAAATATTATTCATTCTAACTATCTAACTATATTTTTGTACCCATTAACCGTACCTCCTTTATCCCCTGCTCCCTGCTACTCTTCCCAGCCTCTGGTAACCATCATTCTACTCTGTCTCTCTGAGATCAATTGTTTTTGATGTTTAGTTCCCAACATGCAAGATTTCTCTTTCTGTGCTTGGCTTATTTCACTTAACATAATGTTCTCCAGTTCCATCCATGTTGTTGCAAATGGCAGAATTTCATTCTTTTTGTGGCTATATAATACTCCGTTGTGTATTATGTGCCATAATTTCTTTATCCATTCATCCGTTGATGGATACTTAGGTTGATTCCATATCTTAGCTATTGTGACTAGTCCTGTAATAAACACAAGAGTGCAGATATCTTTTCAATATACTGAATTTCCCTCCTTTGGATATATATGCAGCAGTGGGATTGCTGGGTCATATTGTACTTCTATTTTTACTTTTTTGAGGAATGCTCATGCTGTTCTCCGTAATGGTTGCACTAATTTACATTCCCACCAACAGTGCATAAGGGTTCCTCTTTCTCCACATCCTCGCCAGCATTCATTACTGCCTGTCTTTTGATAAAAGCCATTTTAACTGGGGTGAGATGGTATCTCATTGTAGTTTTGATTTGCATTTCTCTGATGACTAACGATATTGAGCATTTCTTCATATACCCATTTGTATGTCTTCTTTTGAGAAATGTCTATTCACATCTTTTGCCCATTTTTAATTGGATTATTTGATTTTTTTTTCCTGTTGAGTTGTTGGAACTACTTATATATTCTAGTTATTAATCCATGGTCAAATGATTTTTGACAAGAGTGCCAAGACCATTTAATGGGGAAAGGACAGTCTTTTCAACACACGATGCTGGGAAAACTGGATATTTACATGCAAATGAATGAAGTTGGACCCTTGCCTAACACCATATACCAAAACTAACACAAAAAGGATGAAAGACCTAAATGTAAAACCTACAACAATAAAACTATTAGAAGAAAACATAGGGCAAAGGCTTCACAACATTGGATTTAGTAATGATTTCTTGGGTATAACAATAAAGGCACAGGCAACAAAAGAAAAGTTAGACAAATTGGATTCATGAAAATTTTAAAAATTTGTACAGTAAAAGACACTATCGGCTGGGCATGGTGGCTCATGCCTGTAATCCTAGGATTCTGGGAGGCTGAGGCAGGAGGATCCTTTGAGCTCAGGAGTTCGAGATCAGCCTGAGCAAGAGCAAGACCCCGTCTCTACTAAAAATAGAAAGAAATTAGCTGGACAACTAAAAATATATATAGAAAAAATTAGCCGAGTATGGTGGCACATGCCTGTAGTCCCAGCTACTCTGGAGGCTGACACAGTAGGATTGCTTGAGCCCAGGAGTTAGAGGTTGCTATGAGCTAGGCTGAAGCCACAGCACTCTACCCTGGGCAACAGAGTGAGACTCTGTCACAAAAAAAAAAAAAAAA